>JAJOOH010011824.1:0-33474 GCA_029582605.1 Solanum gracilifrons | reverse complement strand
TCACAGTTGGTAATAGTTACTATTCAACTAAACATTCATATGTAATATTACCAACTAATAATTAATATGTTGGTAAATTTTACCAATGGATTAATGATTGGTTGGTATATTACCAACTATTTTAATGATGTTAGTAATTTACTAACTACAATCTTTATTCGTCAGCAAATTTTTTAACTAATTGGATATTGGTTGGCAAGTTTACCAACAAATTACATTTCGTTTCTAATTTACTAACACATTTATATTTGGTTGGTAAATTTAGCAACACAATCTTGCCGTTGGTAAATGTTTGGTTAGTAATTCATTGGTAATATGTTACTAAATTATATAAACAATTTTTTGTCATATTTACCAACCGATATATACTTTGTTGGTAATATTACCAACAAAAGGTATGCGTTAGTAATATTTCAGTTGGTAATCCATTGATAGAATGTTGCTAAATTTGGCGCCATTTTTTCCCGCCGTATTTACCAACTAAAATACTTAGTTAGTAAGATTTTGGTTGGTAATCTGTTAGAATTTCGTTGTTAAGTTTTAAAATATAATTCAATTAGAAATATGTTGGTAATTTGTTAGTAGAATACTAACCAACTTAATTAAGTTGTTAGTAAAATCTGTTGGCAATTTGGGATTTTTTTGTAGTGGTGACTACTACACACTCAAAAGGAATAACACTTTTTTAATTTCCACCTTACTAAAATATCTGTAACATCGCCCAATTTGAAATAACTAAGAAGAAGCTAATAATTGGAAATAGTCGTTTTTGGAAAGAATGAAAATCTGGAAATTTGTTTAAGTTAGGAAAAGTTGAGTTTTGGTCAACTTCAAACAGTCATAACTCCTAAATCGGGATGATTTAGGTGTACTTCCAGATATGGTTGGAATAATCTTTCTAACGCCATCGAGTTTGCGCGATTCCGAGTTTGTATGAGTAAGTTATACCCTTTGGAAGTTGACTGTTGGATTAAGGAAAGTCTAATCCGGATTTTGGAAGGGTAATTTAGACTTTTCCTTACCTAATTATTCTAATTCGGTTTTGGGAGTTTAATTGGGGTAAATTCAGATTTTAGTCAGTTTAGTAAAGTGAATTTTACGCTAGGGCTTGGAGAAGAGGAGAAAGGAGAAGAACGTTTAAGATTCGTCGAGGTTAGCTTGTGGATATCGTCGGGGGTGATCCCTACAAGGTATGTGAGATTACATAGCATTGGGTTAGTTCACCCAAGCGTCAACCATGATTTAATTCAACGAATTTAAGTCTTTGAAAGTATAGAAATTGAGTTCTTGATGAACATTGTTGAAGGTTTCGTTTGAATTCTTGAAGGTTGTGTTGTTAAAGTTTCTTGCGATTTGATTCATGCTTCCGAGTGTAATTCGGTTTGAATCTATCATATATTGAGGGTATAAATGATTCTAAGCGGTTGGGGAAGGAACCATTGAAGTTTAGAGGGTTTAGAGTTGAAAAACGGAGAAGAAAAGTCGTCAAACACCTGCTGAAGGGGGTGGGGGGCCGCGCCAGCCAGCATGCACCAAAGCAGTCCCTGGATGTTAGGTTCTGGGGTGACGCGCCAGCCAGAGCGCCTCAACTTGGTCCCTGAATCTCAGGGCATGACAAACTTGGTATCAGAGCACAGAGTTCAAGAGTCCTAGGGAGTCTATGAAGCCATGTCTGTAGAGTCCTAGTTATCAGTGTGACGCGCGCCATATCTATAATTAGGAGGTTGCAACATTTAGGAATTCCTTCACTTCTTTCATACTCACTTCGTGCGATAGAGTGTATCTCTATAAAAGTCTCTTTCTAACTCGTGCTTATGGGTAATCGATTTTGAGCTGGCCTATGGTCGAGAGTGCCTTCATGAGGCGTTTCTATCTTTGTGAGCTAAGATAAGCAAAGAAATGGTTGCTGACATGAGGAGCAGGATGAGTTTATTCGTAGTTAGGTTGACTCGTGTGTTAAGTAAGGAAAGTAAGGCAGCCATGTTAATAGGTTACATGTGCATAGCAGGGCTGATAATCCATGTGCAATAAGTTGAGAAGAACTAGCTGAAGGATAGAGAAGAGTTTGAGAATAAGAGGGCTAAGACATCAGGGAATGAATCTGGGCAGCAAAAGAGTAATGTGAACCGGTCTTCTTTCCAACATAAGCAGAAAGGACCTGTTTCATCATCTGTTAGCGCACCTACACCAAGGAACAAATGTGAATACAATAGTCAGAATTCTCAAAACTTCAGAGCTAGACCTATGCATTTACAAGGTAGTAAGGCACAATTGGGTACTAAGACTCATGCATGTGCTAAATGTGGTAGGAGCCACTTAGGGATGTGTCGTGATGGCTCTACTAGTTGCTTCAAGTGTGACCAGAATGGTCATTTTATGAGAGAGTATCCTAAGAGTAGATAGAGTAATGGTAATGGGGGGGCGGGCAATAGAGCCTAGTCTTCTTCAGTTGTGCCACCAGATAGAGCTACATCTAGATGAGCTACTTCAAGGACAGGCGGAGAAGGAAATCGTCTTTATGCTATCACTAGTCGCCAAGACAAAGAGGATTCGCCAGATGTTGTCACTGTTATGATCCAAGTCTTCAATTTTGATTTTCTTCCTAAGCAACTTCTTGAGCCCTTCAGTGTTTCGACACCTGATTGTGAGTCTATTCTAGCAGAAAGAGTCTATCATGATTGTTCCGTTTTCGTCAATCACAAGAGTACCATGGCTGATTTAGTTGAGTTAGACGTGGTAGATTTTGATGTCATTCTAGGTGTGGACTGCCTTCATGCCTGTTATGCATCAATAGTTGTAGAACTCGAGTAGTCAAGTTCCAATTTCTAGTGATTCATTTTTAGAGTTGAAGAGCAGTTCAGTAGTGCCTAAGGGTCATTTTATTTCGTACCTTAAGGCGAGAAAGTTAGTTTCCAAGGGTGTATCTATCACTTAGTCCGAGTGAATGACTCTAGTGTTGAGATACCTTATATTTAGTCAGTTTCAGTAGTAAAAGAGTTTCCAAAAGTCTTTCTAGATGATCTACCCGGAGACCCTCCTGAGAGAGAAATAGACTTCGACATAGACATTCTTCCAGATACTCGTCCTATCTCTATTCCGCCATATAGCATGGCACCAATAGAGTTGAAAGATCTTTTAGAGAAAGGGTTTATTCGACCAAGTGTCTCACCTTGGGGTGCTCCAGTCTTATTTGTGAGAAAGAAAGATGGTTCCCTTAGGATGTGTATAGACTACCGCCAATTGAACAAGGTACCATCAAGAACAAGTATCCTCTTCTGAGAATTGATGATCTTTTCTATCAACTTCAGGGTGCCTCTTGTTTTTAGAAGATAGACCTCAGATCTGGCTACCATCCGTTGAAAGTAAGGGAGAGTGATATTCCCAAAACAACATTCAGGACCCGTTATGGTCATTATGAGTTTCTGTTTATGTCGTTCGGTTCGACTAATGCACCTGCAGCATTCATGGACCTTATGAATAGAGTATTCAAACCTTATTTAAATATGTTTGCTATCGTTTTCATTGATGACATACTAATCTATTCAAGGAATGAAGAAGATCATGCTAGTCACCTCAAAATAGTTCTTCAGACTTTGAAAGATATGGAGTTGTATGCTAAGTTCTCGAAATGTGAGTTTTCGTTGGAGTTTGTGGCATTCTTGGGCCATATAGTTTTCGGTGATAGAATTAGAGTTGATACTCAGTAGATAGAGGCAGTGCAGAATTGGCCTAGACCCACATCTCCAACTAATATTAGGAGTTTCTTGCGTTTGACTGGCTATTATAGAAGGTTTGTAGAAGGGTTCTCATCCATTTCGTCTCCTTTGACCAAGTTGACTCATAAAATAGTGAAGTTTCAATGGTCTGAAGCTTGTGAGAAAAGCTTTCAGGAATTGAAAAAGAGGTTGACTACTGCCCTAGTTTTGACCTTACCGGAAGGTACTCAAGGTTTTGTGGTGTATTGTGATGCATCTAGAGTTGACTTGGGTTGTGTGTTAATGCAGAATGGCAAGGTCATAGCTTATGCCTCTAGACAGTTGAAAGTTCATGAGAAGAATTACCCAACCCATGACTTAGAGTTGGTTGCTGTAGTATTTTCTTTGAAGATATGGCGTCATTATTTGTATGGTGTTTATGTTGATGTATTCACTGATCACAAGAGTCTTCAATATGTGTTCACTCAGAAAGATCTTAATCTCAGACAGAGGAAGTGGTCAGAATTACTCAAGGATTATGACATGAGTATTCTTTACCACCTAGGTAAGGCTAATGTTGTTGTTGATTCCTTAAGCAGATTGTCTATGGGTAGTACCGCCCATGTTGAGGAAGAAAAGAGAGAGTTAGCAAAATATGTGCATAGATTTGCACACTTGGGAGTCAGACTTATGGATTCCACATAAGGAGGAGTAGTGGTGATGAATGGGGTTGAATCATCATTAGTGTCAGAAGTAAAAGGCAAGCAAGACCAAGACCCTATTTTTCTTGAATTGAAGGCAAATGTTCATAAGCAAAAAGTATTAGCTTTTGAACAAGGGGGAGATGGCGTACTGAGATATCAAGTTAGACTGTGTGTACCAATGGTGGATGATCTCCAAGAGAGGATCATGGAGGAGGCTCATAGCTCCAGATATTTCATTCATCCGGGTTCCACAAAGATGTATCGTGATTTAAAGGAAGTCTATTGGTGGAGTAGTATGAAAAAGGGCATTGTAGAATTTGTGGCTAAGTGTCCAAATTCCCAACAAGTTAAAGCAGAGCACCAAATGCCCGGTGGTTTGGCTCAGAATATCGAACTTCCAGAATGGAAGTGGGAGATGATTAATATGGACTTCATCACAGGGTTACCAAGGTCTCGCAGGCAGCATGATTCTATTTGGATGATTGACGATAGAAGGACAAAATCAGCCCACTTTTTACCTGTAAAGACTACCCACTCAGCAGAAGATTATGCTAAGCTTTATATTTAAGAAGTGTTAAGACTTCATGGGGTTTCGGTCTCCATTATTTCAGATAGGGGTGCATAATTTACTGCACAGTTTTGGAAATATTTCCAGAAGGGTTTGGGTTCAAAGGTGAACTTGAGTACTGCTCTTCATCCTCAGACAGATGGGCAAGCAGAGCGCACTATTCAGACCTTAGAGAATATGTTGAGGGCCTATGTGATTGATTTCAAAGGTAATTGGAATGATCACCTACCCCTTATTGAATTTGCATACAATAATAGTTACCATTATAGCATCCAAAAGGCTCCTTATGAAGCTCTTTATGGGAGAAGATGCAGATCTCCTATTGGAGGGTTTGAAGTTGGTGAAGTTGGATTGATAGGACAAGATTTAGTGCATCAAGCAATGGAGAAGGTGAGAGTGATTCAGGAGAGATTGAAGACGGCACAGAGTCGTCAAAAATCCTACACTGATGTTAAGAGGAGAGAGTTGGAGTTTGATGTAGATGATTGGGTATATCTTAAAGTTTCACCCATGAAGGGTGTTATGAGGTTTGGTAAGAAGGGGAAGCTTAGTCCCCGGTATATCGGACCTTACCGAATATCCAAAAGGATTGGCAAAGTAGCTTATGAGTTGGAGCTACCACAAGAGTTAGCCACGGTTCATCCGGTGTTTCACATATCCATGTTAAAAAAGTACATGGACGATCCGTCATTGATCATACTAACTGAAGCTATTGAGATCAAGGATAGCTTATCTTATGAGGAAATTCCTGTTAAGATCTTAGACCACCAAGTTTGCAAGTTGAGGACTAAGGAAGTAGCATCAGTTAGAGTCCTTTGGAGGAACCAATTTGTTGAGGAAGCTACTTGGAAAGCTGAAGAGAATATGAAGAAGATATATCCACATCTCTTTGATTCCGGAGTAAATGCAGACCAAGGTACTAATTCTCCTTTTAGTACCCTTTTAAATTATAAGTGCGCATGTTGTTTGTTTGAAATTGCTTGTTGGGTATTTGAACTTGATGTTACACCCTTAGCCTAGTAAGAGTAATCTCATTCGAGGACGAATGTTCCCAAGGGGGAGATATTGTAACATCTTACAATTTGAAATAACTAGGAAGAAGCTAATAATTGAAAATAGTCGTTTTTGGAAAGAATGAAAATCTGGAAATTTGTTTAAGTTAGGAAAAACTGAGTTTTGGTCAACTTAAAATGGCCATAACTTCTAGCTCAGGATGATTTAGGTGTACTTCCAGATATGGTTGGAAAGCTCTTGGATTGATCTTTCCAACGCCATCGAGTTTGCGCGATTTCGAGTTTGTATGAGTAAGTTATACCCTTTGGAAGTTGACTGTTGGATTTAGGAAAGTCTAATCCGGATTTTGGAAGGGTAATTTAGTCTTTTTCTTACCTAATTATTCTAATTCATTTTAAGGAGTTTAATTGGGGTAAAGTCAGATTTTAGTCAGTTTAGAAAAGTGAATTTTACGCTAGGGCTTGGAGAAGAGGAGAAAAGAGGAGAAAGGAGAAGAACGTTCAAGATTCGTCGATTTCGTCGAGGTTAGCTTGTGGATTTCGTCGGGGGTGATCCCTACAAGGTATGTGATATCACATAGCGTTGGTTTAGTTCACTCACGTGCCAACCATGATTTAATTCAGCGAATTATAGTCTTCGAAAGTTTGGAAATTGAGTTCTTGATGAATATTGTTGAAGGTTTCGTTTGAATTCTTGTGGGTTGTGTTGTTAAAGTTTCTTGCGATTTGATTCATGTTTCCGGGTGTAATTTTGGATTGAATCAATCATATATTGAGGGTATAAATGATTCTAAGCGGTTGGGGAAGGAACCATTGAAGTTTAGAGGGTTTAGAGTTGAAAAACGAAGAAGAAAAGTCGTCATACACCTGTGGAAGGGGATAGGGGCGCGCCAACCAGCGTGCACCAAACCAGTCCCTGAATGTCGGGCTTTGGGGTTACGCGCCAGACAGAGCGCCTCAACTTGGTCCCTGAATCTCAAGGGCTGGCTCCCCGCGCCTCTCAGAGCACCAGGGACGCCAGTTCTTCCCATTCTTCCCCAATCTTTTTTGTACTTGTTCCTTAGCAATGTACCTATGTTTTCTAGTTGATTCCAACACTCTAAGGTACATCTAAACATCATGAAATCTTCCCTAAACATGAGATCATGAACCTTGAATCCATAATCCAATTCAAGGAAAGTTAGGATCAAAGTCAAGAGAAGTTAAGAGTCAAGTCTAGAAGTTAAGAAGCAAGTCATGCAAAGTTTTTAAAGTTTTCAAAAGTCTTTAACAAACGTTTTAACTTTGTTTTAAGACCAAAGTTTCAAGTTAAGAAAAGAGTAAAGAGTTGAGTTCATTTCTCAAAAAAAGATATAAGGGAACTAAGTATTCCCAAAGAGTTTATAAATGTTTTCACATTTGAGCAAGAAAAGGGAACATTGATTCTAAGAGAGCTTTTAAGATAAGTTTTGAGTAATTATCTGTAACCAAAGAAAGAAGTTTGTTTTTAAAATATATGAGCTAAGTATATTTTGGGAGTAGTATTGAGCACCGATATGGGAATGCGAGTTCATATTAACTCAAGTCTCCATAAACCATGTAGCCATCATGGGTAGTAAAATATCATACTTTTTAGCTGACTCCTTAAGATACTTTTAGCATAAGCTAGTGGATCCACTAAGTTAAGCATTCTATATAAAGGCAAAGTATAGGACAGTTCTGGCAGCGTGGGCAAGACGTTGTATCACCCCTTAGGCTCATAGTGGTGGTTGTCGGTTAGATAATCTCCCACATAAACTATATTACTTTATTATATGAGTAAAGTTAAGTTTGTTATTGCATTTTCTTTAACAAACTAAGTTGCTTTTACTGTTTTACAAAGCTTTTCATATATTGCATGTGTTTTATTTCTTTATTTTGAGTTAAGTATTCATGAGTTAAGAAGAGCCAAGGTAAGTGTTTCTTTTAGATTCGTTTCAAGCTTAAATTGTGTTTAGCATTCTAACTCGCATACTCGTACATTCAATGTACTGATGCTAGTTGGCCTGCATCATCTTATGATGTAGATGCAGGTAACCAAGATTAGCACTCAGCGCCTCGTTGATCCAATTGAGCACTCAGAGTCAGATTGGTGAGCCTCTTTGCATTCCAGAGGACTCCTTTTACTTTGCTTTCAGTATTTTCATTGTTAGGATGATCGGGGGTCTTGTCCCGACATTCCTTTTTATTTTAGAGGCTCCATAGACAATTAGTAGTTCAGTTGTCTTTACATTATCATTCAGATGCTGTTTAAAGACTATAGTTGCCATTTTGGCTAAGTTTTATATCAAGAAAAAATTATGTTTTGAGATTATCTTGTTAAGTTAAATCTTTCGCTGAGTTAAGTAAGCCAGGTCAAGGGTTCGCTTGGGGCCAGCAATGGTTCTCGAGTGCTGGCCATGTCCAGGGTATAGGCTCGGGGCGTGACAATATCGTTCACACTCTATTTTTTTTCACAGACTATATTTCTTATATAGTCTATGGAATACCTCACTTTGCTCTCAAAATATATTTTTTCTCTCTAACTTGGTGTGTTTTACAAATGAGCAAGAATGCTCTATTTATAGAAGGAGAAAACCATGCCTATGTCACTAATGACATAGGCAAATGTAGCAAAGTCCAAAGGGTTGCAAATCTTATCAATTTGCCAACCACCAAATCTTTTATTTTCAACTCTTATCACTATTCCTTTTTAACAATTACTTGTAGCAATTGAGTAGAAAAAATTGACTAATATAAAGAACATGGGTTGGACCTCACAAATCTCCCCCTCCAGTCTCATGCACCAGAAGGAGGTATCTTCCTCTTCTTTAGAGAGAGCTCATACCCACAAGTTCTTTACATTACTTGAACTTCTCTTTTGGTATCACCTTAGTCAACATATCATCCACATACAACAAGAGGATGATAAAATCATCATCAGAATATTTTTGTACAAATACACAATGATCTGAAGAAGTCTTCTTATAGTCTTACTCCCCCATAACAGATTCAAACTTTTTGAAGCTTTAGGCCATAGAGACTCTTTTTGAGTTTGCACACAAAATTTTCTTTACCATCTACTTTGAATCCCTCAGGTTGTTTCATATAAATCTCTTCTTCTAGGTCACCATGAAGGAAAGTCGTCTTCACATCAATCTTCTCAATCTCTAAATTAAGACTAGCAGCCAAACCTAGAACTGTACGAATTGAGGACATTTTCACAACAAGAGAAAATATTTCGTCAAAGTCAATACCCTTCCTTTGACCAAATTCCTTAACAACCAATCTAGCTTTGTACCTGGGCTTCAAGTTGTGTTCTTCAACTTTAACTTTGAACACCCATTTGTTCTTCGAAGCTCTCATGCATGCTGAGACTTCATCTCATCTTGCATGGCTTCAATCCATTGATCTTTGTGCTCATCTTTCATGCCCTCCTCATAACATTCAGGTTCTCCCCCATTAGTGAGTAACACATACTCATTGGGTGAATAACGAGAGGAAGGAACCCACTGACTTATGGACCTCCTAAGTGGAATATTTGATTCGTCCACAACTTCAAGATCAAGAGGATCATCAATAACAATATCATTGATATTATCAACATCAACATGTTGATTCGGTACATGATTTGGGTGTCACCATGATCATCAAAATCAACAACATCATGCATACTTGTGTGAGGAACTTCATCTAGATTAACTATGCCATCAAAACTTGAAGATTCTAGATTCTCCGCTTTGTCAATATCTTCAATTGTTTAATTCTCCTAGAAAATAATATCACGGCTTCTCACGAGTTTCTTCTCAATTGGATCATATAGCATGTAGCCAAATTCATAAAGGTCATATCCAATGAAGATGCATTGCCTTGTCTTAGCATCTAACTTTGGCCTCTCATCTTTTGGCACATGTACAAAAGCTTTGCAACCAAATACTCTCAAATGGTCATATGAGACATCCTTTCCATACCAAACACTATTTGGTACATCACTTTGCAAACCAACGGCAAAAGATAGATTAATAACATGTGCAGCGGTTAATAAAGCCTCACCCCAAAATGAGTTCAGCAACTTTGCTTCAGAAAGAAAACATCTAGCTTTTTCCATCAAGGTCCTGTTCATCATTTCAGCCAAACTATTAAGCTGATGAGTCTTAGGAAGAGTCTTCTGGTGTCTAATACCTTGATACTTGCAGTATTCGTCAAATGGTCCACAATATTCACCACCATTATCAGTACGAATACATTTCAGTTTCTTTCCAGTTTCTCTTTCAACTGAAACCTAAAACTGCTTGAAGACACCTAACACTTGTTTTAGTCTTCAAGAAATAGACCCAAAGATTTCTCGAGCAGTCGTCAATAAAAGTGATGAAGTAGAGTGCACCACCCAATGTCTTTGTCTTCATTGGACCACATAAATCAGAGTGCACCAACTCAAACAACTCTGTCTTTCTCGAAGAAGGGTATGACTTAAAGGAAACTCTATTTTGTTTTCCAGTCAAGCAGTGCTCACACTTTTCTAATTTAGCACTTTTGAAATTTGACAATAATTTCTTCTGGGCTAGAACATTAAGTCCTTTCTCGCTGATGTGGCTAAGCCTCTTGTGCCGTAACGTTGAAGAGTTATCGCTCTGAACCGCATTCACCATATCGACAAGCAGAGGCCGTAGTCCAGTATAGACCACAATGTTTGTTACCACGAGCCATAACCAAGGAACCCTTAATGAGTTTCCATTTTCCATCACCATTGGTACTAACATATCCTTCATCATCTAAAACACCAACATAAATCAGGTGTAGACGAACATCGGGAGCATGTTTCACATTGTTCAAAACTAGTTTAGTTCCAACACTAGTTTCTAAACAAATTGTACCAATAGCAACCTCCCTAGAACTAGTCTTATCACCCATACTTAAGGTTCCAAAATCACCAGGAGTATAGGAAGAGAAAAAAATCCTTCCTTAATGTCACGTGAGATGCGGCACCAGTGTCCACAACCCAGCTTGACTCATCACAAGCAATATTTATTATATCCGCATCAAGGACGGTAACAAGATCTTCAGTGGTGACGGTGGCTAGGCAATTTTCATTGCCATCTTCTTTAGTTTCCTTTTTGTTTTTGTTCTCCCTCTTCAACTTCCTGCAAAACTTCTTTGTGTGCCCTTTCATGCCACAATGATAGCACTCAACATCCCTAAGTCTGCCTTTGGATTTTCTCCTATTTTGTTCTCTATTCTGAGAACCATGAGTTTTGTTTCTCCCCCTAGGTCCAGTCATTAGGACATCCTATGAAGAAGAACCTAGAGATTTTCTTCTCATCTCTTCGTTCAAGACACTACTCTTGGAGAAATCCATAGAGATCACACCATCCGGAGTAGAATTTGACAATAAAGTTCTAAATGTTTCCCAAGAGTTTGGCAGGGAACCAAGTAGAAGCAAGGCTTGAATTTTTTCATCAAATTTGATGCCTATAGCAGATAATTGGTTCATGATCCCGTGAAAATTATTCAGATGGTCTATCATCAAAGAACCATCATGATACTTTAAACTCAACATCTGCTTTATTAAGAACATTTAATTTTTCGCTCCCAATCTTCCGAGTATACAAACTTTCAAGATGCTCCATAGGGTTCAAGCATGTGTCTCTCCAGAAATATGGTTCAACACATTATCGTCAACTCATTGCCTAATGAATCCACAAACCTGCCCGTGCAACAGATTCTACTCTTTATCTGTTTTATTATCAGGCTTTACAGTGGTAAAGATTGGTTTGTAAAATTCTTGACATAAAGCAGATCTTCCATTTTCCCCTTCCAAATGACATAATTAACACCATTCAAAGTAACCATTCTACTTGTGTTGGTTTCCATCGTTTTCCCCCAAAACATAGTTATTGAAAACCAAAATAAATCTTTTCTGATGTGGAAGTTCATACTATGCTGCAACCACAGAGCATACTCAGATAAAACATTGGCTCTGATACTAGTTTGTTGGAAAAAAGGCGGACTAACACAAAAATATGTATGGTCAAAATAATGAAAATAAAATGGGAAAATAATGACATCACGAATTTTATATGAAAATCCTTCTAAATAAGGGAAAAACCACGGGCCAAGAGAAGCAACTGATATCACTATAGTAAGGCATTTTACACTGTGTAGTCACGAATACAATACTCAAAGTGACTACTACATACTTAAAAGGAATAACACTCTTTTGATTTTCATCTTACTAAAATATCGCTCACACTCTATTTTTCTGTACAGACTATTTTTCTTATATAGTCTATGGAATACCTCACTTTGCTCTCAAAATATTTTTTTTTCTCTAACTTGGTGTGTTCTACAAATGAGCAAGAATTCTCTATTTATAGAAGGAGAAAACCATGTTTATGTCACTAATGACATAGGCAAATGTAGCAAAGTCCAAAGGGTTGCAAATCTTACCAATTTGCTAGCCACCAAATTTTTTTATTTTCAACTCTTATCACTATTCCTTTTTAACAACTACTTGTAGCAATTAAATAACAAAAATTGACTAATATAAAGAACATGGGATGGACCTCACAGAAAGGTAGTGAATGAATCCTTCTTAGCTAAGAAATGTTTGTTGGACACTCATCGTTGTCTATTGAGTTCATTAATATCTGAGCTCATTAATTTACCCTATCTATCTGAATGATCGGTCTCAACTCAGGAGGAAGAACTGATAATAGACAGTACCGTTATTAAATGATTCACCTTCCATCACCATTACTTTAATCATATAATCCCCCTATTATTATTATTATCTAATCTTAATAAATGGAAAATAGTAGGACAGTTCTTTTTATTAATACTTTTTCCACAATAGGTTTCAAAATCACCTTTAAGTTCCACTTACAAATCAACCATCTTGTCCTTCAATTCAGTAGTCTATCATTAAGGGTAGGAACTATAATAAATCATCCATCTTGTCCTTCAATTCAATAGTCTATCATTAAGGGTAGGAACTATAATTTCTTTATGTAATTTTCCAGTATAGGGATAAGGCAGAAGTATCCTCCTAGACTGTGACCAAAATTTCAGAGACATACCTTAACTAAACTAAGGTTCTATTACCCTTCTGAACTCATTTTTTTGTAATTTTATACATCTTTTGCCTTACATGGCACAATCCGTGACTCCACGCAATTGAGGCGTGTGGGAGATATTTGGATGTCACGTAAGCCAAAAAGGAGTATAAAATTACAAAAAATAATGGGTTCAGGAGGGTAATAGGACCTTAGTTTAGTTTATGTGTGTCTCTGAAATTTCGGTCATAGTCTAGGGGTACTTGTACCTTCTCCCTTCCAGGATATCAATATATGTATGTACCACTATAAAGAGAAAATAAATTTATGCCAATATTTGTAACTTATCACACAAATCAGTGTGGTATTTTAGTATTCTCATTTGAATATTGTATTTGTGAATAATTAGTTATTTTTACTTTATGCACTTTTAGTAAATTTTATAATTAAGAGTGCATTCTTTTTATTAGGAATATATATGTACTCTCTATTGTGAAAATGATGGATTTTTTTTAGTAAATACCAACAGATTTGAAGGAGATAAAATATGTCATTTACAATACAAAATTTACATGAAATATTTTGGGATAAACGTACAACCCACGTCTCAGAACTAGTTAAAACTATAAACATCAAGAAAGTCCCATCAACTCTTAAAATATTCAATACAAAATATTACATTAGACACTAAAAAGATATAGAAAAAATAACAAAAACTAGACTATATGTGAGTTTCTGTTAAGTTACATTTGTTTAACATCTTCTTCTTTGTATAGTGTTTTTGAAAGTCAAGTCGTGTGCTTCCGGACGAAGAAAACTATTATTCTCATATTTTAGAATTTCAAAGTCACTTTTTTCATCCATAAATTAGTTTAATTAAAGAAAGAACCATATCTTTCACTTTTTCTTTCTCACTCACTTTCCTACTTCCTTTTATTAAAGTTGGGGTGGGGAGATTTTATAATTCATTGGGCGTGCATTCAAAGATAGATAAAGAAAATCAGAATTGATGCGAAATACCATTTATAAAACTTGTTTTTTCCTATTTCCACTAGAAAAAAATAGTTTCCTTTTTTTAGGTAACTAATTTTTTCATTAAACACCCGAAACAAAATTACAAATCAAGCTAGTTACCACAGCCAGCTTAGTCTAATTTATAGCACCATCCTAACCAGCTGCTATCTACCAGACTCCTCATCAATCTCTACAGAAAACTAAGACTTTACAAGCCATGGTTGTACTACATCCTTTACCCTAATGGTGCTCTAATATTACAAGCATAAGCAATATTTCTAGTCAATCTACTCTCATCCATAACCTGTTGTTCAAAAATCCTGACACTCCTTTCTATCCATAAGGCATGCACAGTTTCAGCAAATAACAATTTAAAAATTTAGGTTTTTTGAGTCTTCCCTCGGGCATTCTTGAGTATCCACTGATAATGGTGATCCCAATCTCCTCCAATGTTCTTTTGTCTTTGCATCCAATCTAATATTCTACTCCATAGTCGCCTCGCAAATGGACATTTGACAAACAAATGTTCTCTTGTTTCATTTTCCTGCTGGCAGAATATACACAAAGGATCTCCTCTGTGTTCTCTTGTTTCAGTTTCCTTATATTGAAGTAACTTATTACTCTCTCCGTCCCGTTTTATGTGAGGTAGTTTGACTTGACACAAAGTTTAAGAAAGAAAAGTAGATTTTTAAAACTTGTGATCTAAAGTGAATGATAGAAATTTGTGTGGTTATAAATTATTTCATTAAAGATAAAATAGACATTTTAAAGTGAAATTGTTACTTAATATAGAAATATGTCATTTTTTTTTAATAGTCTAAAAAAGAAAATAAGTCATATAAATTGAGATAAAGGGAGTAGTAAAACATTTTTGACCGATAAAATATGAGAAAATCAAATATTATTTTGGAACATATTTTCCTCCTTACCAAACACATCAAAGACAAATTTTGATGGATGAAGACTTTATAGTTGTTGATTATTCTTCTTTTCCATTCAAGTAGGGCCATGTGATTCACTTTTATCTTCTTCTTTTTTACCCCAATAATTCCAATGACAAGTGGAGTAGAGCATTAATGATTCACAGAAACAATTCTTTTTCATTTTCTTTCTGTTTCATCATCTTATGAGTACAAAGTTTGTGTTTACTCTTTTAAGATCAATATCCATGGCATCTTCTTCTTCTATTGCGAATGATTCACAATACTGTTCTCGATGGAAGTAAGATGTCTTTCTATGTTTTAGAGGTGAAGACACTCGGAGAACATTTACGAGTCACTTGTATGAAGGTATAAAAAATAGAGGAATATTCACCTTTCAAGATGATAAAAAGCTAGAGCACAGTGCATCTATTTCAGATGAACTGTTGAAAGCTATTGAAGAGTCTCAAGTTGCCCTCGTTGTTTACTCAAAGAATTATGCTACATCAAGGTGGTGCTAGGATGAACTAGTGAAGATTATGTATTGCAAGACTCAATATGGACAAACAGTCATACTGATCTTCTATGATGTGGATCCATCAGAAGTTCGAAACCAAAAGGAAAGCTTTGCGGAAGCCTTTGCCAAACACGAATCGAAGTATAGGGATGATGTTGAGGGAATACATAAGGTGAAAAGATGGAGGACTGCACTAAGTGCTGCTGCGGATCTAAAAGGATATGACATCCGCCAAGGGTGAGTATAAAAAAATTATTTTATCTCTATTTTAGACATTAGAAAATGATTTATTTTATAATCTCTAGAAGACATTATAGCTCTTATAACTTCAATTACTTAATAACAAGAGTTTGATTTATGTGAAGTACTTACTAAGACTGGCCTTTTTTTCATTTATTCACAATTAATCTTCTCATTTGTGTAGGATCGAATCAGAGAATATTCAACAAATTGTCAACCAAATCTCTTCCAAATTATGCAAGATATATTTATCTTATTTACAAGATATTGTGGGAATAAATACCCATTTATAGAAAGTAAAATCCCTACTAAAAATGGAAATCAATGATGTTCGGATTCTGGGAATCTGGAGAATGGGAGGAGTCGGTAAAACGACAATAGTAAGAGCAATTTTTTTTATATGCTCTCACCTCAATTTGATGGTGCTTGTTTCCTAGCGGATATTAAAGAAAATAAAGAAATGCACTCTCTGCAAAATATCCTTCTCTCTGAACTGCTGAGGAAAAAAGAAGAATACGTGAATAATAAGGAGGATGGGAAGCACTTGATGGCTCGTAGACTTCGTTTTAAGAAGGTCTTAGTTGTGCTTGATGACATAAATCACGGAGACCATTTGGATAACCTAGCAGGGGATCTTGATTGGTTCAGCAAGGGCAATAGGATTATTGCAACAACAAGAGACAAACATTTGATAAGGAAGAATGATGCAGTATATGAATTGACTTTACTAGTTGATCATCAAGCCATTCAATTGTTCAATCAACATGCTTTCAAGAAGGAAGTTCCAGATAAGTCATTTGAGAAGCTAACGTTGGAGGTGGTAGGTCATGCGAATGGACTTCCTTTAGCCCTAAAAGTGTGGGGTTCTTTCTTACATAATAGAGACATAACTGCGTGGAAAAGTGCTATAGAGCAAATGAAAATGAATTCTAAATTAGAAATAGTTGAAAAGCTCAAAATTAGCTATGATGGGCTGGAGACCACACAACGAGATGTATTTCTAGATCTAGCATGCTTCTTACGAGGGGAACCAAAAGATTACATCATGCAAATTCTTGAGAGTTGTTATTCTGGAGTAAGTATCACATTGAGCGTCCTAATTGACAGATCTCTTGTGTACATCTCTAGTGGTACAATTCAAATGCATGACTTAATATAAGATATGGGTAAATCTATAGTAAAAATGCAAAAGGATGATCCGGGTGAATATAGTAGACTATGGGATGCTAAAGATTTCGAAGAAGTGATGGTCAACAATACAGTACGTAAACTAAACAATGCAATAATATTCAATTTATGGTTTTCATATACCAAAATTTGATTATCTTATGCTATTAAGTCATAAATTAGTCTAGTAGGCTTAAAATGTTTAATCAAACTTTCATTCTTCTAATTAACTTTAAATTTGTACGATATTTTGTACATAATAACTTAATCAGTAAAAGTTTAAGTTAATATTATCTAGCTATGTATCCCGAGTAACTTTTTTTTTTCACAGAAATTAGAAATTAATTTTGCTTTGTAGACTAATGATCCTTTTATCAGGGAACCAAGGCAATGGAAGCAATCTGGTTAAATGGAGTTCAAAATCTACGCTTTAGCAAAAAATCCATGAAAAATATGAAAAGGCTTAAAATATTACACATCAGGAATTTTGATACACATGATGAATTCATTGAGTACCTGCTCAACAACTTGCATTGGTTTGATTGTGATAGATATCCCTGGGAATCATTGCCAAAAACTTTCGAACCCAAAAGACTTGTTCATCTTAATCTCTCGTTTGGTTTGTTGCATCATTTATGAACTGAAATAAAGGTACTATAGTTAATCTTCCATTTTAGTGAAACATATTAACTATTCTAGTGACAATTGATACACTTTTAATTTTATCGACATTAGTGTCTTTTAATTATTTTCTTACTCATCTCTTCATAACCGCCCAGAAATAGATACATACATAGGGATTCAAAGGGCATTTTTGTCCAGCGGTTAATGATACTCCATTCATCCCATTTCAATTGTCGCTTTAGCTCTCCACTAAGGCAAACTAATAACAATAAGATATAGTTTATTAAGATACCCCTATTTATTATATGTCTTTTTGAGAATTAAGTAGTATTAAAATAAAACTATTATTTAATGTTAAGGATATAGTTAGAAAAATTAATTGTCAACTTCAATCTTGAATCTAAAGTGACAATTATTGTGCCAAGCCAAGGCAGTAGTACCAAGCCGATGCTTGAAGTCCCCAATAGCAAGCTAACGAGATGGACCTCCGCCATCAAAAAATATAATTAATATTGCGTGAGTCATGACTCACATATCAAATATTGTACTTTTTACTTAAAGTTATACATTTATTTAGTTTCTGAACATATATAAGAAATAAAATAAAATAATTTCTAATTTCACACAAAATATTGTGCTGATTCTTATAATCCAAATGTCATTACCCATTTTTCGTCTAAGGGGACTGATTTTGCTTTCCCATCTCATTCTTCCTAAGTTATGAATATATAGCAGCGTTTGTCGTCTCTACGGAAGCTAGATTTCAGCTTTTCTGATAACCTTGTACGAACACTAGATTTCACGGGGATGCTAAATTTAGAGTATTTGAATCTGATAAAATGTATAGGTCTTGAAGAGGTTCATCAGTCCCTGGAGTATTGCGCAAAACTCATTCAGTTACATTTGCATGGATGTATAAGCCTTATGAGGTTTCCATGTGTTAATGTTGAATTTCTAGACCTACAATATTGCTCTAGTTTAGAGAAATTTCCGGAGATCGTTGGAAGAATGAAGCCAGAGTTAGACATTCACATGGGATACTCCGGGATAATCGAACTACCATCTTTTATTAAGTACCAAACTCATATTACCAAGCTAAATTTGAGTTCTATGAAAAACCTTGTAGCTCCTCCAAGCAGCATTTGTAAGTTGAAAGATTTGATGAAGCTACAACTGGTGTACAACTCGAAACTTGAAAGCTTCCCAGAAGAGATAGGTGGTTTAGTAAACTTGGAGGAGCTTGACGCCTCAAGGACTCTAATTCCACGTCCTCCATCTTCCATAGTCCAAACAACAAAGAGTCTTTCTTTCTTCTAAAATCTTGTTGTTTGGACTACCTACATTAGAAGAAAGAGTTGATGTAGAAGAAAGAGTGTTCTTTGTCTTCCCTCACGTGAATGAAGGGTTACGCTCATTGGAAATTATGGGTCTCAGAGAATGCAATTTAATAGATGAAGGACTTCCGGAAGACATTGGATGCATGCACTCATTGAAAGAATTGTATCTCAATGAAAATAATTTTGAACATTTGCCTCGAAGCATAACCCAACTTGGTGCTCTTCAAACCTTGCACTTATCAGATTGCAAGAGGCTTACACAACTGCCAGAATTTCCACAACAATTAGATACAATATATGCAGATTGGAGCAATGATTCGATCTGTAATTCGTTGTTTCAGAATATCTCATCACTCCAACATAATATCTCTCTTTCAGTTTCCTTGTCACTAAGAGTGTTTACGAGTCGGGCGAAGAATATCCCAAGTTGATTCCACCATCAGGGAATGGATACAAGTGTATCAGCAATTTGCCTGAGAATTGGTATGTATCGGATAACTTCTTGGAATTTTCTGTATGTTACTCTGGCAAATTAATTGACATCACAGCTCACTTGATTCCCTTATGTGATGATGGGATGTCGTCGATGACCTAAAAACTTGCCTTATCCAACCATTCAACGTGTCATACTGAGCCTACTATTCATTTTTTTCTGGTACCTCTTTCTGGCTTATGGGATGCATCTAATGTAAATGGAAAAACACTTAATGACTATGGGCACATTAGGTTATTTTCCTCTGGAGAAATGAAGAAGTTTGGACTTCGTTTGTGGTATAAAAATGAACCTGAGCTTTGCAGTAGGATAAGGAGGAGCAGATATGCCGATAGTGAACATCATGAAGACGCCAGTTGCTCCTCTTCTAAGAAACAAAGGTCACAAGTACAAGTGCCACTCTTGCAGTTCTTTCCCACAAGCCCGTGATTTTAGATTAAATATAGGTATTCCGTATATACCTCATGAATTATTCCGATACTGTATGTTGCTTTATTTTAAGTGGTTCTAACAAGTTTTATTCTGATTCTCGATTACTTTGGCAGAGCAAACTGGAAGATGGTACTTTGGGGACACTGTCTATGAAGGGATTAGGGAACATGTTTTCTGAGAAAGGGACTCGCGAAAGAACTTGGGTTTGAAAAAATTCATTCTTCCATTTGCTGACAAATAGCTTGTTAAAAAACAAATTGCAGATATGTGAATATATTATTATATCACCTCACATCTTGCGCATTGCATCACATCTTGCGTGTTTTTCCTAATTTCTTCGCTTTACTGTCACAGAGATACAAACAGCTTACGAGGAAAAAGCATATATCATGTGAAAAAAATCGATACCGTCAATCAAGAGAGGCATGACAAAAGCCCATAGTATAAATCTGATCTGACACTAATAGAAAGGATCAAGTTATCTCCCCTCCGATCGCTAGCGATGTATCTCCCCCCCGTTGCTGACGGTGTATCTCCCTCCCGTTTAGGCGGTGACGGCGTGGAGAGGATTCCTCTGAGAATGAAGAGGGATTGAGAGAGCGGTGATGGATTTTCCATTTGAGATGCCTTCTACATTATAAAATGTCCTAATTAAAAAGGTTAAAATATATCTACGATGGATTGAAACGCCGGAATCCACACAAAACCGCTGTTTTTAGCATGTATAATACGGCGATTGAAAAAATGTCGTAATGTATGATATATTACGGCGATTTTCTAAAATTGCCGCATTTAAACCGCCGTAATTTTAACCTTTTTTTGTAGTGTATCCTGCTTTTTTTAGTACTAAGTTTCAGAGTTTGACTCATGTGGAACGATGTATTTTTGGTTTTAAGGTATTTCATTTTTTTGTAACTATACCTGATCATGTCTTTCTGCAAATGTATACCTTACCGTTATTTCACCGCGCAAGTTCTTCAATAAGTCCATAGAGAAAAGGCAAAGTGTTATTCCCAAAGATGTCCACTGATTCATGGCTTTAAAACTTACTACTAGTTCATTTTGATGCTCTCTCTGATTGTTATATTTGGGGAAATCTCTGGTTTAAATACAAATATCTTTCGTGTTATGAATTGACAGGGTGGTTAGGAAAAAAATGGAGCAATTTAAGATGCAACACAGTGTGAGACAGTGAAGGAAGCTGGGGAACGAGGTTGGTGAAGTTGAGGTTCGTTCTCCCTCGTGATCTCTCCTTCAGTTCCTTTTATGCTTTAATTTTAAGGAAAATGTGAAAAATAAGAAAGGAACTCTGGTTTTGGATTACATTGTTTGGAGAGTGGACTGGTGGTCTGTTTATATGGAGTTGAACAATCCTCAATTTTTGAACTAGGTTTTGGGGTTGAGTCAAGTCGTGGTTACACATCTCATGCAATAATTCATTCTTTTTAAATTCATTTCGGATTATAATCACATTTTCCATTTTCTGACAAAGAGATGACCCGAAAAACAAATTGCAGAGGAATGGCAATGTAACTTTGACAAAACAGGTGGATGAAAGAAGCCTCGAAATCCAATATAGCTCCAACACACGAGCTCAAATAATTTCACCCCATCATCAAGTTCTACTGAACAAGCATAGTCTTCGTTGATATCTACTATCAAATGTTACATGGTCGAAGCAAGAGTTAAGTACTGAAAATTGTCAATCCAGCACGTGGATTAAGTAGTTCAGAGGAGTGAGTTAAGAGTAACTCCAGTTTTAAGGGAACAAAAGAGTCTTTTGAAGGGGAATGTGAAAACATAAGATGTTGTGATCATTGTGGATTAGGCAAAGTTTGTTATTCCCAAAAGTAGATGTTGATCCATGTCTACAAATTAAACTTCCTACTAGTTCAGTTTTTACTTGTGGAGAAATCTTTGTTTTAATTTTTAAATATGCTATGGTAGGGAGTTGGATAAAAGATGAAACACTTGATGTAAGATAGCTAGAGTACGAGGTGAAGTTGAGGTTCGTTCACCCTCCTGAATGTGGAAAATAAGCAACCAAATCTATATATGCATAATATCCTAAGCCTTTGCATTATTTTCATAGCTTCTTGTATGTTCTTATCGAGTAAATCATACCTTATTTTGAGCATTTCAAAAATATCTGAATTAGGATTGTTTTTATAGCACTTCTCCACTCAGCTATATCCCTTTTATAAAAGAAAGAACCAAACACTTTCAAGGCTAAAGGAATGCCTTTAGCATGACTTACTACCTCCAACGTTAACTTCTTAAAACACTCATCTGAAACTTCTTCTTTGAAAGCGTACGTATTGTTCAAACAACTGAATGTAGAATCATTTCAAGTAGTGTAGGGACTTCATACACTACATTCTTCCCTATCAGATGTTTGTCTATGTGATCTATGTCATCAGGGACAACTAAAACCTTCTTAAAACAAAGTCTACGAGCGCTCCTCCCGTCCTCCTTATTATTCACGCAATTAACTTTTTTCCATTATCAATTCTGAGAAAAAGATAGTTTGCAGGGAATGCATTTAACATTTATTTTCTTTGATATCCACAAGGAAACAAATGTTGGATTTAGCAAGGTGTGAATGGGAAATAAAAAGAGAAAATGGAAAGTAGAAGAACCAATGAAAGTGGAGGAACCAATTTTGGAGGGAAAAATGAAAAGTCATTGCAAAGTGCAAATGAAAAGTCATTTTTACCATATTGGTAGAAGAAAGGAAATTGTTGTCCTTATATTAGGAAACACTTCCTTTAGTTCTTAAAGGGTTAAGAAGAAGGTGCCCCCTCGCGTCGTCATCGCTCGCTCGGCTTCAGCTTTGGCTTTGGATTTGGATTTGGCAAATGATGTGATTGATTGATAATTTTTTTGGACAAAATTTATTTAATCAATCTTGTTAATTCAATTCTTTTCTCTTATAAATTAATTAAGAATGTTAGTTAAATAACAGAATTAATTTCGCAACGAATTATTTGAAATTCGCACGTAACGGTAAAATTCTTTTGAAAGGATTTGTTCCTTCCGAAAAGTCGTTACTTTTCCCAAAAGACACAACGTTCTAGAAAAAAATGGGTTTGAACAGATTTGTCTGAACAGATGCGTTCTTTGCTGCTAATGGATATAAATAAGAGGTCGTTTTCATTTTTCAAACACTGAAATTTTTTTCCTCTTTGCATACATTTTTTTACATAAACAAAATTGTCGATCGACTGAGTATGTCTGTGCTCTTGTTGTTGTTCTTGCATTTGCTGAAGTTATTGAAGTTTGATGTACCGCTACTTCTCTAACAGGTTAATCCATTTTATCTTGGGAGGAATTAATCTGCAACCTCGGGTACAGTGAGGGGATTAAATTTCTCAAGGAAACACAGTGGTTTCTGTGGACTCGGATTTAGAACATTCTGTCTATTTCATCTTTTTTTTATTTCTGTATTTTTGACTAACCTGAATAAATGAGATAACAATCTTAAGAAATTTAACAGTTTCTATATTTGAGGTTTCTGGAGATTAAAACCTTTATGGTTTTCTACTCTGTTTGAATTTCTAAAATTCATTCGATTAACGATTAAAAGAACATAAAAACTTTATCGTTAAATCAGAAAAAGTCTGTGTAAGAATTTATTCTTTACTGTTAGTATTTCACATACTAAAATTGTCTGCCATTTGTGACAGAAAAATGACTAATTCAAGTCAAGTAAATGTTGGAACAGTGAGTGCTGCAACAACATTAGTGAGTGCTGCAACAACATCCATTGCACATAATCGTTCAACTGCTGCCCTAGCACCGACTGAGAAACCTGCAAAGTTTTCTGGAGTTAACTTCAAGAGATAGCATCATAAGATGTTCTTCTATCTGACTACATTGAGTCTGCAGAGGTTCATTAATGAGAACGTTCCTATTATGTCGGATGAAACTCCGCCTGAAGAACTATTCTTGGTAACAGAAGAATGGACACATTCTTATTTTTTGTGTAAAACTTATATTCTGAGTGGCCTGCAGGATGATCTGTACAATGTGTACAGTAATGTCAAAACCTCAAAATAACTCTGGGATGCTTTAGAAAAGAAGTACAAAACAGAGGATGTCGGAATGAAGAAGTTCATTGTGGCAAAGTTTCTGGACTATAAGATGATAGATAGTAAGACCGTCGTCACCCAAGTTCAAGAATTGCAGGTCATAATCCATGATCTCCTTGCTGAAGGTATAAATTTATTTAATGCCTATGTTGGAAATATAAGTCTATTCTTATACTCACATAATCTTTAATGTAGGATTGGTTGTGAATGGTACTTTTCAAGTGGCTGCCATTATTGAGAAGTTACCTCAATTATGGAAGGACTTCAAAAACTACTTGAAACATAAATGCAAGGAGATGACTGTTGAAGATCTCATGGTAAGGCTGAGAATCGAAGAGGATAACAAGGCCGAGGAAAAGAGGTCACATGGTAATTCAGCAACATCTGGAGTAAATATTGTTGAAGAAGATCCCACAAAATCAAAGAAAAGAAAGAAAACATCTGGTCCAAAGAGCAATCCTGCTAAGAAGAAATTCAATGGAAGCTGCTTCAACTGTGGCAAACGTGATCATAAGGCTACTGAATGTCGGGATCCCAAGAAGGACAAGAAGAAGGATCAAGCAAATTTGGCTGAATCCAAAGGAGAGATGGACGATCTTTGTGCAATGCTTTCAGAATGCAACTTGGTTGGAAATCCAAGAGAGTGATGGATAGATTTTGGTGCCTCATGTCATGTTTGTGTCAACAAAGAATTATTTTCATCATATACTCTAGCACCTACAGACGAGAAGTTGTTTATGCAAAACTCTGTTGTTGCAAAGGTGGAAGGAACTGGCAAAGTCCTCTTAAAGATGACATCGGGCAAGGTGGTGACTTTGAACAGGGTCTCGTATGTTTCGGAATTGTGAAAAAACTTAGTTTCTATACCAATTCTGACTAAGAACGGATTCAAATGTGTATTTGTTTCTGATAAAGTTGTAGTGAGTAAGAATGAAATGTATGTAGGAAAAGGTTACCTCACTGAGGGCCTTTTTAAACACAATGTAATTGTGGTTGATATGAATAAAGATTCTGCTTATTCTTACTTGCTTGAGTCTAAATGTTTATGGCATGAACGTTTGGGATACGTTAATAACAAAACCTTGCGAAAATTGATTAACTTAAATGTTTTGCCTAAATTTGAGTGCAATAAATCAAAATGTCAAGTTTGTGTTGAATCTAAGTATGCTAAGCATCCTTATAAGTCTGTTGAAAGGAATTCATATCCTTACAACTGAATCACACGGACATTTGTGACATAAAGTCAACACCAACACGTGGTGGGAAAAAGTATTTCATAACTTTTATTGACGATTGCACTTGATATTGTTATGTCTATTTGCTAAATAGTAAGGAAGCAGCAATAGATGCAGTAGGCAATATAAAACTGAAGTTGAAAATCAGTTGGATAAAAAGATCAAAATGATGAGAAGTGATAGAGGTGGAGAATATGAATCTCCATTTGCAGAAATATGTTTCGAAAATGGAATCATCCATCAAACTACTGTACCTTACTCTCCTCAATCTAATGGAGTTGCTGAAAGGAAAAACCGAACTTTAAAGGAAATGATGAATGCCTTACTTATAAGTTCAAGTTTACCACAAAACTTGTGGGGGGAAGCTATCCTTACAGCAAATCGAATACTCAATAAAGTGCCTCACACGAAGACATATGTTATTCCATATGAGAAATGGAAAGGTAGAAAACCCAACTTGAAATATTTCAAAATGTGGGGGTGTCTAGCCAAAGTCCAGGTTCTTATACCTAAGAGGGTGAAAATAGGGCCTAAGACCGTGGATTGTGTATTCATTGGATATGCCACAAATAGTAAGGCATGTCGTTTTTTGGTTCATAAGTCCGAACATCCGGATATTCGTGATAATACGGTAATGGAATCAGATAATGCTGAATTTTTTGAACATATCTATCAGTATAAAACTAGACATGAGTCATCTAGTGGGGGGTCTAAACAACCTCGAGAAGAACCAAAAGAGAATGAAACCAATGAAGAGAGTCCAAGGCACAGTAAACGTCAAAGGATAACTACTTCATTTGGATCAGATTTTGTAACATTCCTTCTTGAAAGTGAGCCTCAAACATTCAAGGAAGCGATGTTGTCTAGCGACTCAACCTCTTGGAAGGAGGCTGTCAATAGTGAGATTGAATCAATCTTAAGCAATCATACTTGGGAATTGGTTGATCTTACTCCAGGGAACAAACCCTTGGGCTCAAAATGGATCTTCAAAAAGAAGATTAAAGATGATGGAACTTTTAACAAATATAAAGCAAGACTTATTGTCAAAAGCTTTAGACAGAAAGAAGGTCTTGATTATTTTGATACATACTCGCCAATGACTAGGATTACATCAATTCGGATGTTAATCGCCCTAGCTACAGTGTACGGTCTTGAAATCCATCAAATGGATGTGAAAATTGCCTTCTTAAACGGAGAGCTGGAGGAAGAGATTTACATGGAGCAACCTGAGGACTTCATAGTTCCCGGTAAAGAAAAGAAAGTATGCAAACTTGTTAAATCACTTTATGGACTAAAACAAGCACCGAAACAATGGCATGCAAAGTTTGATCAAACCATGTTGTCAAATGGATTTAAGATCAATGAGTGCGATAAATGTGTTTACATTAAAGACACTCCAGATCAGGAAGTCATTGTATGCCTATATGTGGATGACATGTTGATAATGAGCAAGGGCATTGTCAATATAAAAGCTACTAAGTGTATGCTCGCTAGTAAGTTTGATATGAAAGATCTAAGAGTAGCCGATCTGATATTGGAATTAAGATTCACAAAACTCCTAACGGTCTAGCAATGTCTCAATCTCATTATATTCAAAAGGTACTTGAAAAGTTCAAATATTTGAATTTCAAAAAGGCAAAGACCCCAATTGATGTGAACCTTAATCTTGCGAAGAATAAAGTGGAAAGTCAGGATCAATTAGATTATGCCAAAGTATTGGAAAGTTTGATGTATGTCATGAATTGTACATGACCAGACATAGCCTGCACTATAAGTAAACTGAGTCGATACACAAGTAATCCCAATCAAAATCATTAGTTGGCAATGAAGAGATTTTTGGGGTACTTAGAAGAAACTCAAAACTATGCTTTGCATTACAACAAATATCCAGCAGTTCTTGAAGGATATAGTGATGCAAATTGGATTACTGGGTCAACTGAAACGAAATCCACGAGTGGATATGTTTTCACTATTGGTGGAGGAGCAATATCTTGGAAATCATCCAAACAAACATGTATAGCTCGCTCTGCAATAGAGTCTGAATTCATCGCCTTAGGGAAGACAGGTGAAGAAGTTGAATGGCTCCAGAATTTCTTAGAAGATATTCCGTTTTGGCCCAAACCAATGGCCCATATATGCATACACTACGATAGCCAAGCTGCAATAAGAAGGGATGGAAGCGTTATGTATAACGGGAAGTCTTGTCACATAAGACGAACATATAACTCTGTTAGACAACTACTCTCTAGTGGAATTATCACAATTGACTATGTAAAGTCAAAGGATAATGTGTCGGATCCACTTACAAAAGGCCTAACTAGAGAGGGAGTTGAGAGATCATCGACGGGAATGAGACTATGGCCGAGAACAAGTCATCGTGGCGGTAACTCTACCTAGAAGACTGGAGATCCCAAGATCTAGGTTCAAAGAGATAAAACAAAGTCATAGATGACGGTTCAACATTGTCAAAAGTTATTTTATGTCCATTCTCATGATGAGACAATGTTCAGTAACCAGGATAAAGACATAAGGACTTTTTTTAATGGTTTCTAAGTTTGATACAGGGTATATCAAATAGTGTATCTACGGGATAACATATTTAGAAATCACCTATGTAAGTGTGAAGTGTAAGTCGTTTCAAGGAGAATCCGATAAGGCCAGTTCTCTAAGCACTTATTAATCGAGATGTGTTCATGGCTGAAACGAACAAAACAATGAGAACCAAAAATAGTTCAAGGGTTGATTGTGTGACTTATGTTGTCTAGGTATACACCAAAGCTCGACGGTTCAAAGATATCAAATCTACCGATTGACCGAGTATATCCGATATATGTTCACTACAGAAAGTTTAAAGGGAAACCTACTTATCCAGATGCGATTAACTCTTACTTACAAGACACACAAGTTTTTCATGCATATGTTTTAACTATAGTCATTCCCTATTCATGTGGGGGATTGTTGGGTTTAGCAAGGTGTAAATGGGAAATAAAAAGAGAAAATGGAAAGTGGAAGAACCAATTTTGGAGGGACAAATGAAAAGTCATTGCAAAGTGCAAATGAAAAGTCATTTTTAACATATTGGTAGAAGAAAGGAAATTTTTGTCCTTATATTAGGACATACTTCCTTTAGTTCTTAAAGGGTTAAGAAGAAGGTGCCCCTCGTGCCGTTGTCGTCGCTCGCTCGGCTTTGGCTTTGGATTTGACAAATGATGTGATTGATTGATAATATTTTTTGGACAAAATTTATTTAATCAATCTTGTTAATTCAATTCTTTTCTCTTATAAATTAATTAAGAATGTTAGTTAAATAACGGAATTAATTTCGCAACGAATTATTTGAAATTCACGCGTAACGGAAAAATTCGTTTGAAAGGATTTGTTCCTTCCAAAAAGTCGTTACTTTTCTCAAAAGACACAACGTTCTGGAAAAAATGGGTCTGAACAAACGCGTTCCTCGTTGCTAATGGATATAAATAAGAGGTCGTTTTCATCTTTCAAACACTGAAAAAAATTTCCTCTCTGCATACATTTTCTTACATAAACAAAATTGTCAATCGACTTAGTCTGTGTGTGCTCTTGTTGTTGTTCTTGCGTTCGCTGAAGTTATTGAAGTTTGAGGTTCCGCTACTTCTCTAACAGGTTAATCCGTTTTATCTTGGGAGGAGTTAGTCTGCAACCTCGGGTACAATGAGGGAATTAATTCTTAAGGAAACACAGTGGTTTCTGTGGACTCGGATTAAGAACATTCTATCTATTTCATCTTTATTCTATTTCTGTATTTTTGACTAACCTGAATACATGAGATAACAACAAATAGCTTCAAATTGATATGAGAGTGTATCAAAAATGGATCTTGCTATTGTCGTTTTACCAACTCCCGGCCTGCCCCAGATTCCCACAATCAGAATGCCACTCATTTGTAAATTGTAACTTTGCTAGTAGGGATCTTATATTCACTCAACTAAAGATTTTTCTCATAGAAAGTCACCCAACTTTCTTTTATAACCTCAAAGTCACTTAACATCAATTATTTTACCTACAAAGTCACTCAATTATTGATATTTCACTTAGAAAGTCACTTGACCAATTTGAATAAATTTTTAATTAAATTTTGTTGAAACACAAATATTATTTTAAACTAATTTTTTTAAAAATAATAAGATGATCATTTAATTATTTTATTAAATTATGTAGAAACACCATTTTCGTTCTTTGCTTTGTCAATCCACAAAGAATATTTACAAAATAGTATTTTAACAAATTAAAATAATTAAAATGAGTATCTTATTATTTTTGAAAATTAGTTTATAACAAAAATTGTGTTTCAACAAAATTTAATAAGATATAATTAAATGAGCATCTTATTATTTTTTTTTAAAAAAATAGTTTAAAACAAAAATTGTATTTCAACAAAATTTAATGAAAAATCTTTTAAGTTGGTTGAGTAACTTTTTAAATGAAATATCAATAGTTGAGTGACTTTGTAGATAAATTATTCATAGTTGAGTGACTTTGAGGTTATAAAAGAAAGTTGAGTGACTTTCTATGAGAAAAATCCTTAGTTGAGTGTCTGTGAGAAAAATCTATAGTTGAGTGACTTTGAGGTTATGAAAGAAAGTTAAGTGACTTTCTGTGAAAACAATTGTTAGTTGAGTGACCATCTGAGATATTAACTCTACGGATATCATATCCGTTTAGTTTCGTAGCAACAATTACGGCATCCCTCCAACTTTGCACCTTCTGCATCCCCTCAACATCATCCTTATACTTCGATTCATGTTTGGCAAATGCTTCTGCAAAGCTATCACTTTGGTATGGAACAAGTGATGGATCCACATATATAATAGATTTTGTCCTATTTTCACTAACAAAAGCCATCAAAAAATAAATCAAAAAATTAAAATGATAAAAAGAATAATGCATAAGTACCCCTAAACTATGACGGAAATTTCAACGACACGCCTAAACTTAACTAGGATTCTATCCCCTCCCCCCCCTTCCCCAAACTATTTTAAATGGAATAAACACACGTGGCATAGAGAGTGTGTACACTCTCTGAAAGACAAGTGAAGACAGAAATTTTTTTGACACATGTCCCTTTTTAATTGGTCTATTTAAAATATCTTTCATTAATTTCTTATTTTTTTCACTTTTAATTATTTTTTAAAAATTTGATTTTTTTAAAAAAATAAATAAATTAAAAAGTGTTCTTTAATTTTTAATGTTTTATTTTTTTTTATGTTTTAAAATCAAATTAAAAGGAAAGACAAAGAAAATGAAAAAATCAATAGAAAAAGAAAGAGAAAAAACAATGAATGAAGGTTAAAAAAAGGAAGAAAAAACTGTTTAAATAACAGGCAAAAAGTTTTTGAAAAATTATGTATGTATTCAATTAATTGAAATAAAAGATAAATAAAATAAGAATATTTAAAAAGATTTAAAAAAAATTAAAAATATTGTTTTTTTAAAAATAAAAATTAAATATATACACACTTGCATGGGCGTATACAGGAGGGGGTCACCGGGTTCACGTGAACCCATGGTCCCCTCCCGAAATTATATATAGTAGTGTTATATTTTTTTAAAATATTTAAATATAGATGCGTGAACCCAGACTCGAAGTATCATAGAATGTAGTACGATAATGATTGGGTGCACCTCTCTAGGTGAGGTTAGAAATTTGAATCTTTTATCTGTCTTGTTTTAGTTTTCTTTCTAAGATTTTGTAATTGGTTTGGATAAATAAAAGTTAATTTTGGACCTATGATTTTAAAATTTTAATGGTTTTCAGTAAAAAGAATCTAACCGATCAAATTTATGTCTTAGATCCACCTTTTTGAGGCGTACACTTGGCGGATGCATGTTGTGCAAACGCAACGAATTTACCTAGTTGAAGGTGACAGGTCAGCACAAAAGGTGCACCAAAATAAAGAAAAAATAATTTTTGGGGTAATAGGACCTGGTTAAGCTAAGGTCTGTTGCTGGGATTTCGATTATAGTTTAGGGATACTTATTCATTATCCCTAATAAAAACTTGAAAAGGTCCAGATTTGCCCATAAAGTTTATGAATATTTACTTTTTACCCTCAATATAATAACCTAGCTAATATTATAAAATTACAATGAAGGAAAAGTGAAATGTACTAACAATTGAAACTAACACCATTTACGCCGAAATTGCCCTTCGAAATAGCATTAGCAAAAAGTGTATCTCCTAATGATGGTAATGCATACAATTAAAGGATGTGACGTAATTTAATCCAATTAATTTATCTAAAAATTTCATGGTAACTTCATCAAGATTGTATCTACTAGTATTAATTATACTTGATCCGAGTGCTAGATCGATAAATTATAGTGCTTTATCGTCATGACCCAAAAGTTGAGGTCATGATGACACATACAACCCAAAGAATGGTGTGTAAGCCTAAAGAATTGCACATACGAGACTCCCTAAGGGAAGTCAGGTCACAAACGATAGAAGTAACAAAGAATGTCCCAAAACCTGGTAACATAAGTATAAAGAGCATCTAAAACAATCTCGAATCTAAACTACATCTTAAGTCTTTGAAAAGTAAGTTCAAGACATCGAACAAAGATGGAGACTAATGGTGATCCGAAAAGCAAGGCCTCACCACAACTCCGAAAAAAGGAACTCCGCGGGAATCTAAATCAGCCACTACGAGGCTCACCCTGACTAAGATTTGCATCAAAGGGATAACAAAAGTAGGGGGTGAGTAAAAATCAAAATACTCATTAGGTTAGACCGACTGAGTATAAGCAATTAAAGAGACTTAAGAAGTAACTAAGAAAGCTTCCACCTGCACACAAAAAAAGTCTCATTCCGGCATCGATGCCACCAATTCATATAGAATGGCGTGAGTAAAGTAAACACATAAGGGAGAAGATAATAGTAAATCAACACGTAAACAAGTCACACAACACTAGTCCATGTTGATCATCCATTAATGTGTCTTGACTTTAGTCTCCAATAGTCCTACAAGTTTATATGACTAGTTTTGATATAGTTTCTTAACTCCTTTCCTCTTATACCACTTATTTGCTCCTCACATTCCAAAAATACCCAAGTCATTGGGATATAGTAGTCCACCTTCCTTGATGGGTGAGGTTGTAGTTGAATTATTCTCTCCCAGCTACAAAGCGTTAAATAATTCCATATAGGAGTATATCTAAGCATCGGGATTCCTCCATGTTATAATAGTCTAGCCCTGTTCCTTTCCCTTTATCTCCATGTTGTTCCTTAAGAGATCTCCCTTTTGAGGATGAAGAAATTGGTTTATGACTACCTGATGTAGTTCCTTCTACTAGAATCCCATTGGGCTGGTTTGCAATTTTCAGCTGCATCTCTAGGAATTATAGTAGGTATAAATCTGTTACCATAACATAATCCACTAGTGCGCATCTCCACTTTGCATTTTCTTGTTCTACTTCTGATTTCTCCAAATGAAATATTGTTTCATCATTAATAATTGGAGGGGGAGAGGTATAGTTAAGAGCCCTACCATGTGTTGCCAGTCGATTTTTAGTAAATAGATTTGCTCATTCGTGATGTTTGCGTCCCCTGGTGCTTGCCCACTGTGCTCTTCGTCACTCGTATTTAAGTCCTCATTCAATTGTTGTTGCATAGATTTAACCACTCCCCTGCTCTAGTTGTATTCATCTCGTCTTCTCCTAATTTTCCACTCAAATTAGGGTTCGTATTATTGCCGATAAGGGATTTAAAATTCAAAAAGGAAGTTCTGTACCTTGTCACCGGTGTTTTTTGCTTCCAATTTAACCTCCAAAATGCTGATAGCATCTTCAACAGAAGTTTACCAGGTCCTCTACCTCTTCCTCGTCCCTTTCCCTTGGAGATTCATGGTGGCGCAAGTCAGACTAACGAGTGTCGAGAGCATGAGAGAGAGAGAGAAAGATATAGTGGGGAGGGGGTTGAATGTATTTTATGCCTGGTGAATTTGGTTTTTCTTTTTTCTCTAAAATAATATTCACATTTGGTTTTTATATGTTTGTTTGTTATTAATATCATGACTCAATTAAAGTATCTTGTTTCTTTATGTTTGTAACATCCGACAATTTGAAGTGGCTTTGAAGAAGCTTGAAATTTGGAAATAGTCATTTTTGGAAAAATTTAAAATCTGGAAATTTGGCTAAGTGTGGAAATGAGTGAGTTTTTGGCCAACTTTGAGCAGTCGTAACTCCTAGCTCAGGATGATCCAGGAGTATTTCAAGTTATGTTTAGAAAGCCCTTGGAACGATCTTTCCAAAGCCACCGAGTTTACTCGATTCCGAGTTCGTATGAGCGAGTTATGCCCTTTGAAAGTTGGGCAGTTGGCAGGTAGTCCGTTCCGGAAATT
>JAJOOH010011823.1:0-35974 GCA_029582605.1 Solanum gracilifrons | reverse complement strand
CCCCCCCCCCCCCCCCCCCCCCCCCCCCCCCCCCCCCCCCCCCCCCCCCCCCAAATAGAATGTTTCAACCGAAAAACAGCGCCTAAAGTAGAGCTATTAGCGCTAAAACAGAGTATAATCGAAATATCATCTTTAAACATAGGAAATTCTATTAAACATAAGAAATCAAATCAATAGCTGCATTCTTCATGAGGAGGAGTAAAACTATCAACTAAAAACAGAGAATTGTCTTTCCCAAGTCAATTACTTTAACGACTACTGATTGTCGAGAAATATTCAATGAGAAGAACAGAAGAGAGGAAATACCAATAGCTAGTTCTATAGTTCAAATGACAGTAAGTTTCCTTATGGAGAAGATATTACAATCGATCCTTAACAAATGAACTTAAAATAAATCACATAATTTACAAATATGTGTATTTTCTTTGGGAGGCACCTCCTTAAGAACCATCAATGGATCAAAGTTTAGAATTGTTTCATCTTGTTCTTCTTCACTTATCCAAAAGGTAGAAAAGATTAAAGCCGAATTGATGTTGTAATAGTATTTTGGGTTCTCAAACAGCACGAACGACCTTTGTTTAACAATATATGTTTCCTTAACATAAGAGCGTTACACGTAGGCCATTACCATTGACCCACTATGCAAAGAGAGTGTTGTTCAAAAACATCCCTAAATTATGTCTTAAACATAAATTTCATCATTCATTATCCTTGTGAAGGACGATCATCTCAGAAATAAGCAAAATACATCTAACAACTGGTCTAATGTTAAAAATCAACAATTGCCCAACCATACTTTGCACGTGAAGCCTATAAAACTCCATTAGAACTGAAAACATCCATTGCAACCTATGAATCAAGTTCAGATCTCACTTCTCTCATTGAGAAAACAAATGAAAAAGTTAGGCCTTTTATGTCTTTCTTTTGTTCTGTCAAATATGATGTCGTCGCTCAACCTTTAGGAATTAATATGTTATCTAAATAGCGAAATAATAGAATCATCAACATATAATTGTAAAGCCAAGCAATAAGGTTGATTAGGCATTTCTAGCGAGGAATTTCCAACCAAAGAAAACAAATACATAATAGGCATTTCACAACTAAATCAAACAGTCCATTCATGCATTTTACCAAACAGGTAGTAGGTATTTCATAACACCTTCCAAAGATTAGCCCTACTTGGTGAGTAAAGCATAACAATAGCATGGGCCATGGGAACACATAGTGAACAAGATTGAAATAGCGACGAACATATAAACAATAATAGGGAAAAAAAACACGTTGTGATTTAACTTTCAAACTTCATCAACCCAATTGTTTTTCTTGAACCTCATTAGAAAACCTATAGAGAAGAAAACCTAAGGAATGAATATAAAATAATTGAAGAGGAAGACAAAGAGACAACAAAGAATTACCTTAAAATTGAAGCACTACTTGGAGAAGCTTGAACAGGAAAAGTTATGGAGGCAAATTACCACTGTCTTCCTCTTTAATAGATGAGAGATATAGCACCCATCGATGCCACGCACAATAAAATTGCTAGCCGCATAACCACGTGGAATAAGATGGAAGTAGGGTGGACGTATGGCAACAAACTGAAATGACCAGAATATCCTCAGCTAACAAAAAGTTTTTCCCCCAAGCAGACATGTTGAAAACTGTTAAACTCTCTCTTCTATATAAGTATACTAGGGTAGGGAGGCCCGTGCTTGGTCAAAATATTATGGTTGTGAAAATATTTTAATATTAATGAATGAAGGATCAAGGTGTTTGTAGAAGATGGATAATATGATATATTATATTAATATGCACAATAGACATTAGCATGGTGTCGATTTTAACGATTTGCACATAGTAAGTAGTGTAATATAAGCAAAATAATATAGTACATGTTGGAGTTTTGCTAAATAAGATTAGCATGTCATTGTTTATGACATATTTAGAGGATGATGCAGTTTGCTTCTCCATAGATAATGTTCCTCATGCAAAAAACTAGAGTATAGGGAGAGTCATTCATTGTATTGTCCCTATTATAAGCAAAAGTGACAAAATGGCGTGACAGAGTTCCTGTAATTGGACAGTTTAAAGTCTGTCAGAAATTGCAAACATGGCAACACATAGCAAAGAAATTTTAATATACGGATCAAATAGAAAGGAAATCATGGACTGATGATAAGAGTGGGAGATTCCCTGTTGAATGTCTGTGTGATTGACCTAATTGTGTATGCATAGTGTATCACATCATAACAAAGTAGAATAAGACAAATGTACAAGACTGTATGCAGTGAAAGTTATGCAGAAAAACATGTGAATAGGCTTGTATTGCAGTGTGAAATGACAAACAATAACCAAAGAGCAAAGGGAGGCTACAGTTTTATGGTATCGCAAACACATAGCAGACATAAGGATTTCTTTGAATGTGATTTATATGAATGTGAGCAACAGTGGTCATAATGAAATGTCAAAAGTCCAACTCTGATTTTTTGGTTTGAACGACACTTTGATTGGATATGAGTTGAGCTGTTAGAAGGAGTATAAATATGAAAGAGTAAGAAATTAGGGGCAGTGTGAGAAAGAGTTGCTGCTAACTGTGCAGTAATGAAGGTGGTCAATTGTTATAACTAAAACAAGCTAATTCAACAGTGAACATGAGATGAGGATTTTAAAATAAATTGTTAACCAATTGATTTGAGCATGGGTATGAACATGGGTAGAGAGTTTTTAGCCCTGAATAAATGTGAGAGGTTCGAATGTGATGTGAGACATAACTGGGGAAAAAAGTGAAATTTGAAAGTAGATAAGAGCAAATACAAAAGCAGTAGTATGACATAAGTATGACATTTACAATGTTTCACAGGAACTATATGGTTACGTGTATAATAGAAAGTAAACTACATGTAAAAGTAGAGACTTTTAGCAGTATTTTTTGAAATACTTGTGAATATGTGCAAGTGATAATCATTGTGACCTATAGGTTGGTGTGAAAGCGAGAAGTAGACTCACCTTTTAGATCTTTTTGGTTGGTGTGGGTGGTTCAAATTTTGGCATTGGATTTGAAGAACCAGCTGCAGTAGTTGTTGCCATGACTTCTACCTCACTTATTTCCAAAGGTTTAATCTTTTTAGAAGTCCTATCAGTAGTGCTCTGTGGTGTATGTGGTTTTTCGATGTAGGAAAGAACGGACAAAGTTGCATGTGTGGTATTTGAGCTGCCCCAAGATGACTTCCTTAGCTGAATTTCGAATACTTTGTTTGACAACATCTCATGGACATGATTAAGAGACAATATTTGTCGCTGTAAATGTAACAAGTTGGAACAAATAGTTTAGAACAAAGCATATGTGGTAAAGTGTGTGTTCTGAAGATATATGGTATTATGACAACAGGTGTGTACAAGTACGCAGTGGGAATGAGAGATAACCTTAGTGCAGGTTATGTCAAATATGTCTTCTGCTGCCATGGACAGTAATTTTTCTCCTAATTCAGCAGAGATAGATGTTGTGGTTGTAGCAGTGCCGTCAATAAGATCAATTTGGAAGCTACAGCTGAAATGATGGAAAGCTTGAAATATGTGTATAATATATGCTATATTTTGTAGCAAGTGTAGTTTAGAAGTCAAAAGTATAGTACCGAGGCACTAATGTTGTTTTTCGCTTGCATTTTGGACATTCAAAATCCTTTCTATCCTTTGTGCGTTTTTTTTGTTTGCGGTTTGAGCATTCGAGCACACAAAAGTCTTGGAATTCATCTAATATGACCATTTGTGCCTCAACATAGAACACTCCCATCTGTCGGAAGTTTTTATTATTTAGGCAAACCTACAGAATGACAGAAGGAAAAAGGATATTCTCAAATGAGGAGCTTCAACTATGACTTACAGAAGGTGCCGATGAGATTTCTACAATAGAGATAACTTGTTGGCCAGCAGGAGTGACTATGGTGGGAGTGACAGATGAGCTTGTTGAAGTTTTCGCTGATGCACAACTTAACAACATTGTTTTGTTTTCTTTTGCCCTATTGTTAGAACAGGTAATATGTTTAGTAGGTTCATTACAGGCAAAATAAAGCTATAGAGTAAATAGCAAAGTGTCAGTACCAGTTGATGAGTGCCAGTGCCTGTGGGTAATTCGGATTGACACGTACTGTGGAGTTGTACCTAGTCTGCAGTGACAACCCTGTATAATACATAGGTTGTATAATGGTTTGTTATTATCTAAAATTATGTTGGTAAGAATTTTAGTGTATATGCACCTTGATAAGTAGAGATTCTTATATTCCTTCCGAGGATTACAGGCAGATCTGCCTCTGTTGCCATTTTAGAGCCAATTTCATGTCCTTCTATTTCTCCGAAATCCTCCCATAGAGTGAAGAGAAACTGTTTTTTCCTGAGGATGTGACAACAAAAGGAGGGAAGAGTAAGTACTATGATAACGCCTAGATGATAATTGATGATGGCAGCAAACAAATGGAAAAAGTGGTTACTGAGCCAAAAAAATTGTGGAAATTGGGAAAATAGAATGTAAGATGTTATACTTACTGATTGTCACAAAGGGTAATTTCTCGACACCTATGATGACTGCGATCAGCATTTTTTTGGGGACCACAACGAAGAACGATTGCCAGTATATCTGTGTATGTAATACATAATGAAATGTTGTAAGTGTTCTGTAGCAGTAACGATGTATATTTCAGTCTCATAATAGCAAGTAGGATGGACATACCAATTTCAGCAGCAGAATCAACCATCAGATGAGGAATGCGGTCAAAGACTGTGATATTCAGCTTGGTTGGCAGGGGAAGTGGACTTTCAACCTCATTAGATGGTTTGATTTGTTCAATTACTGTTTCTTTGTCAAGAATCTAGTAAAATTGATGTATTGGCTTGCCGTATGAAGTGTTTGAGAGTTTGACTCTTACAGTAGAGATGAGGTAGGTATTCATGAGTTTAAGCGTAGCTGCATACTGCTCAATTTCTTCAGCATACATAACTGCCTTAATTTGGCATTCCTAAAAGTAAGAGTTATAGAAAGTTCAGATTAACTAAGTTGAGAGCAAAAGAGCAATAGTGATAAGACAAAATATAATAATGACTTTACCGTTTCATCTTCCAAAATTAGATTTTGGAATGTACATTTCTTGTCAAGGCTTTCTCGTGGGCGGCATATTTTCACAATTTGAACTTTGCAAATCGAGTCTCGTGTTGCTGGTTCTATTTGGTCGATGTTCAATCTTAGTACCATGTTTGTAGGAAATCGAGTTAACCAAATAGTACTATCTGCAGGATAGCATGAGTATTCAGTCAAAGTAGTTGGTTTGTTCGGGTTTTATGAACAGGGCTGATTAGAGAAAAGGGAAAAAGGAATGAAATGAAAGCAGCAGTGTGGACTAAAATGCACCTTCTAGATGCATGAATGAGGATTTGATGTAGTAACAAAGCAGTAAGAAACTCTGGTAAAATAAAGTTAGGAGAAACAGTGAACATAAAGTACAAACTCATAGAAGAGCCTATAACTTGTAGCATAGTACTTACTTTTGCTGCCATGTTCATGTTGTAATCATTTATGTGCTATTAGTTCTTTGTCAATCATGAGATGCAGCAGTACAATTTCAGAATGTGAAAGTAGGAGATTGACAATCTGATACAAACAAAGCAGTCACATCCAAAAAGATGAAACGAAGTATACTACTTGAGAGTTGCACCTCTTACTATTCGGTGCTATGAGATATAAACTGCAGAAACATAATAAAGTTTGTATGGGAAAAAAACAGAAGAAATAAAGAACAAATGAAAAGAAAAACAACAGTGTTGTCATAGTAGAAGTAGAGTCATGCGTAAATCTGTTAGGGCCCTTTAGTGGAGCTCAATGGAGACATAGAATCAGTTAGAAGTCATTATTAATGTACAAAGTAGAATTGGACAACTATTTTTTCAGTGAAAATCTGTTACGAGGACAGAAAATGTTGCAGAATATTAAAACATGAACAATTATCTCTGAAAGTTGAGTGAAACCACTATACATTTGGGAAAAACAATATGAAGAAACTTTTAAAAATGTTGGTTGGACATGGTATTGTATCACAAAAATGTTTTCTATAGCACACGACTTGATAAAAAAAGAAAAACAAAAGAAGAGATGCAGAAGCTACTGAAAAGTGCTTAAATTTTTATCATTCTGCTGAAGACTTAGTGTCTACTGTGGGAAAACATCAAAAAGGAAGAAATAATACCTGAGAAAGGGAGCAAAAGTTTTTGTTGAATGAAAGGCTATTAAATTTATGTTGTATGAGTAATATATATATAAGGGTAATATTATATATATTATATATATATACATATATAAAAATATGTATTACCTTACCCTTATCTAATATGTTTTTTTTATTTTAGAAATTATAAAGGACAAAAAAACTACATGTGTCTTGTTAGAAATTCATGGGGTTTTGGTTGCCAATGAAATGGTGCCAAAAAAAACAGCAAATCAGTACATTGGGCAGGCAAAAAAGAGACAAAATTATTACATTTGACTACCTAATGTAATACTTTTTTGTTTTTTTGGCATCATTTCATTGGCAGCCAAAACTGCTTGAATTTTGAAAAAGACAAAGGTAGTTTTTTTGTCCTTTCTAAATAAGGATAGAAAATATTTATGTATCTATCTATCTATCTATGTATATATATATTACCCTTATATATGTATATGTATATATATATATATATATATATATATATATATATACACACACAGAGATACATGAAACCATGTGTCATCTCGTGAGTCTGGTAGGAAAAATGTTATAGCATTAGCATTTTGTTTTTACTGTAAAATTGAATCAAGGATGATATTTTGCTCATCTATAGTGAAGAATTGAACATGCAGTATGCAGTGGAAGTGTGAAGAAGAAAGCTAACTGTATCTTTACTCCAATTTGTGAAGGAGACTGTAGGTAGTGAGGACTTTTTACCTCATTCAGATAGTGCAATATGTGATCTTCATTCTTGGTTTATGTCAGTTGATTCTCCATCCATATGACTGCAATTTCACAAGCAAAGCACATATCATCGTGCAGTTTTGGTCATCTGTTGTACTGCAAAAGAAGGCCATAGAAACATCCATCATTTATATCATGAATGTGATGAATTAATAACTAATATACTACACAGTCAGAATGGATATAAAAATCTTTTGAAATTAGGTAAATCATTAGTGCTAACCTGAGATACCATTGTTTCAATTATTGCTTTAACACATTGAATAAGTTTTTTTTTTTGTGCGTCTGACTTTAGCTGGAAACATGTATATGTCTTATGCAGTACTCGTTCAATGGGAATAAAGTTTGTAATATTAGTTGACAAATGTTTAGAAGAAATAAACCCTGAAAGGGATTTCAAAACAAATAGGAATTTGTCATACCTGGTGCAGAATTGGTACTTCAGCATCTACATTAGCGATGAGATGTGAGCTGATTGAAGCAGTGTGTACAATGTCATTGTTGCAGCAGTTTGGTGATGTTTCTGTAGATTCTGTCTCTGCCAGTTTGATATTGACGTGAAAATAAAGAAGGCATCGTTATGTTTTAAATATATTACATAACTTTTGTGCAAGGTTATACAGAAAGCTTGCTGTGAAAGAGAAAAAGCAGATGTTAATGTTACAGTTGCACGTAGGGCTGTTGAGGTTGGATTGTGAAATGATGAACGAAAGTGGTCTCCTATCGTTATGTGGGAAAAAAGTTCAACAGTTTAGCTGTCCCTGAGAAGGTGAATTATATGGAAAAGTTTGCTGACCTTTGTATCATGGCAGAAACTAGGCAAAGAGCAGAACATATATTAATATAAGTACATATGTAGAAAAATGGACGAACTTAGGTAAAATAAAGAACAACACAGTATATTAATCTAAGGCAATATGTAGAACATAGAAATGGAGGAACTTACGTTTGTCAGTGAAGAGAATAGCCTTTGTTTCCTTAGCTGGAGAAATGTGAGCTCTAAAATCCTACAGAAGGTGAAGTAACCATGTATTATATCAGTCAGAAGTAAAATTTAAACGAACATTTTATTTCTAAAATTACTCTAATTAGCAGAAAAGTGAAATGGCATGTCAACAAAAATAGGAAAAAGGTGAAAGTGCAAAAAATAGATTCATGGCACACACAAATATATATGTTCACACATTAGGTTAACATCTTACAGCGTTTGATGATTCTCCAACGTAGTTGTCTCTTCAGTAGACAAGGTTTTAATGAAGAAGAGGTTGTTCTTCTTTCTGGTTGACCACTTTAACGTGTGGTACAAATTTAAAAAAAAATCTCCTTTCTTGTTGAATTATGTTGCACTCATGTATTGAGCAGCCCTTTTTTCAACGAACTTCCAACAACATAGAAGTCACATAAATTGGAGGCTACAACTTCAAACTTGTTTTTCAGCATACATAGACATAGATAGACAGCTGCTAGGGACCAATGAGAACATAATAATGTAGGTCAAGCAAACATTGTGGCATATAAAATTGGTATCCAGGAAAAAGGACAATTTCTATTTATAGAGCAAAAGACTATGACAGCAAAGCAAGAAACCCCGAAAAACGAAACAGTGAGGAATAGATGATTCAGTCAACAAAGTGAATATTACAGCTTCAATTTTTTCTACTCTAATTACATGCAATTTCAGTGGGTAAGTTCCTCGATTATCAGATCCACATTTGACAAGTAAATTGAAGAGATAATGGAAGCAAACACAATTGAACTATTACTTTTTCGCAAGTCAGACGTGTGAGCTTTTGGTTGTTCATATAAATTTTTCGCTAGTTTCAACAATCAACATGTATGTATCACTTTTAATAACTCTTTTGCCAGTTTAACACGTGAACAATTAGTTGTTCTGAAGTTCTCTTTTTCTTTTGCTACCCATACTCTTACCATCTATGTATTATAAGAGAAATACTAATGCTTTTATGTTCTACTGGATATCGCTGGACAAGTGATACGTAATGTTTAAGAATGAAGAGTCCTAATAGACGAATAAGAGTGACAACGAAGAAGAAAACAGAGAGAACTAAAGGGTTGTTTATTGATTACAGTTAGAGTGAGACTAAACTAACCGAGAATGATATCATCAGCTGAAATAACAATCTACTAAGAGAAAAAATTTGGTATGATTAAACACAGCTGAAGTATTACTTTTTTGCGAGATTCACACGTGAACATTTGGTTGTTGTTCTTTTCTTTTCCTACTTCAATTATGACTATGTACATATCATTTGTCAAAGTTTTTTCGCAAGTTTCACCCGCGAACAATTTCTTCTCCCTCTATCCTCTTTCTTTTACATCTACAGAACGCTATTTACTTCTGTTGCCCCTTGCTAATAGAACATACCCTTTGTTTGTGATGCTGATTTTGCGTAATATGGTCATGTGAATGCATGTTTGGATCAACTAACAGTTGATTAAGTTCAGTAATGACTGATTAGTGTTAATATACTTATTTTGAATGATAATTCATGTCCGACTTCAAACTTATTAATATGTAATGTAGTTAACGTAGGTGTATCGTTGATGACAAAATTCAATACAGCAATACTGATTGGTCCGCCTTTTCCACTATGCAAGCAACTACAAGCATGGTACTACAACACCTATTAATATATTGTCACTATTTTTTGTTTACATATGAAATTAACATTACTGTCTGAGAATGAGAGTCCTAATAGACCAATAAAAGTGACAATAAAGTAGGAAGTAGAGAGAACCAGAGAGTAGTTTATCGTCAGCTAAAATAACAACCTATAAAGAGGAAAACTTTGTTAAGTCCACAGTCAACTTCTTTTCATTACTACACGTACCTACTATGTAATTTTTAGTTGAAGTAAGTATAACTGGTAAAATCAGGAAGTATATGTCTTACCTATAGAGTACAAAGTTGTCACTATATTGTTACAAATGTAAACCTCCAAGCAAACTATTACTGAAATACAATGAAGCACTCAAGTTGGAAATAGGTAGTTTCTAATATTAGTTTAGAAATGTTCAGAAGAAATAAACCTTGAAAGGGATTTCAAAAGCAATAGAAAATTGTGATACCTGGTGTAGTATTGGTATTTCAGCATCTACATTAGCGATGAGGTGGCAGCTGATTGTAGCAGTGCGTACAATCTGATTGTTGCAGCACTTTGGTGATGTTCCTATAGATTGTTATTATGTTCATGGTAAGAAGTTGAGTAAAGACATTTATCTTTTGTCGAAATTGGAAATGGGTGACGTACAAAGGAAGAGAAAGTATGTGGTTTAGGATATATATATGTCTGTGTTGTCAAAATTAGGAAGAAGAACAAGTTAAAAGCTGCAACAAAAATAAGACAATGTATGGTGTAATTGACTGTATTGTTTAAATATATGAACTATCTCTTTGAACTGACGACATGTGAAATACAAAAGAGTAGAGAAAGGTAGTGTTTACAATGAACATGTGTGTTGTAGTCTTAAATTTTAACTAAACAAAATACTTCAAATATATAATATCACACTGCCAAAACTGAATGTAAGATTACATATTATATACCTCTGACTAATGAGTATTTTCAGTGCCTTTATCTTTTCCTTTACTGCATCTGAAACTTTACTGATAGTCCTTCTAGTTTTCTCCTACAGTAAGCAAAATTCATAAATGTGTATTTCACGTTATTAGGCACTTTAAATGCGAGCCATTCAAGCGTATATGATTATGGCCAGAATTAGATATAGTAAGTGGAAGAAAAATGCTAAAGCTTTGTACACATTTGAAAAGTGAAGAAATTAAGTTGTAGGCAAATATAGAAGATTCATTTTTCAACAAAGTTGAACTGTAAATTTAGAGAGAATATGGTTAAGAGGAAAAAAGTATGTACCTTTGATAGAACTCACAGAGTTAGTTAAGTTAGTCTTGTAACTGTACCTTGTATTGCTCTTTCTAGCTGAGTTTATTTGCTGCTATTTCAACAGTAAGAATTTGACAGTTGTAATCCCCAAATATGTGAAGCTGCTACAATAATTTTAAGAGGTTGAGAGAGCAATTGAAAAGGATAGCTTGCATTTACTTTTGAATTAATGTTATGTGATACAAGGTAAAGACCCTATGCTGTTTGACTAAGCTGAAGCTGCAATGAACTATGCTTGACAAAGTTTGTTAAATGAAGAATAATAAATTCCATACAGAATGAACACCTTTGGACTCTTGTCTCTCTACCGTATGCAGCATATAGAAGCAAATATGTTGGTCAATTTACATACCAAAAGGATTGATATTGTGAAGACAGAAGGCAAAGGATTGATATTGTCACTTTTCAAACAAAAACAACTTCAGATGTGGGTTCAGTGCCACAAATAAGAACAGAAATGTAAGAATAAGCATGACAAATCATCTGTACCTGCTTCCTCTGAATGATGTCTTTTCTTTTGTATGTTGGAAACATTGCTATTGAGTTGAGCAGAATCAGATGTCCAACATTGCTATTGAGTTGAGCAGAATCAGCAGCACAAGGCATGGGATCCAATGTGTGGATATCAGCACAATTAAGCAGATTCATTTTTGTTGAAATGAAGTTTGTCTTACCACTGGCTGCAGCTACAGCCATGTGACTGTGTTAATCCTAGAGTTTGAAATTAAAAACAAAGGAATACAAACCACATTCACTGCATGCAATTACCATATTAGTGTCTACGACATTGCCAGTTTCACATAAATACTTAGGAGTTAATTTTAGGGCGAAAGTCAGGCAAAAATGAGAAGATGCATGCATATATAAGTAAAGCTTAAGAATAGCACAAAAAGTATCACAGAATAACTGTAAGTCCGTAACCGAAATTGAAAAACATAGACAAATTCAGTACATAGCTGTAAAAAAAAGGTCAAGAAGACAGATATAAGCATAATAATACCTTCATTTGTTGATTTAGTACTTCCATTTCCATTTGCAGTTGAATCAACTGATGGAGCCGTAAGTGGTGACAATTGCTTTTCCTCAAGATCTCCATCAACAGCAAAAGCTTTACTATTCACTTGTACAACATCATCATCCTCCGCTTCTAAATCTTCTACCATTTTTTGGATCACTGAGATATCCACGGCAACATATTTAGCAGCTTCTTTCTCCTGAAGTCATACTCAACTTTAAAAATCTTAGAACTTTTCCAAATACATTTTCAGTTTTGCCTTAACTTTACTTTTCCCCTTTTTTAGCTTGTCATTTTTCCTTTGGATATTCTTGAATCGATTCTCCATATTTAACAAACAGAAATATGGAGAATCAATTGAAGGATATGCAGAGGAAAAATGAGGTGCTAAAAAATGGAAAAGCTGAAGTTGAAGCAAAAGTAAAGATGTATTTGGAAAAGTTGAAAGAGTTGGAAAGTACAGTATCACTTCAGGAGGAAGAAGCTGCTAAAAATACTGCCGTGGATATCTCAGTGATCCATAAAATGGTACAATATTTGGAAGCAGAAGATGATGATGTTGTAGAAGAAAATAGTAAAGCTTCTGGTGCTGCTTGAGATCCTCATGAAAGGCATCTTTCCTAAATGTTGGCCAATATTTACAGAATTAAAATCTCTCCTAACATTGTCAATTTCTGTGTACAATTATTTTTCATGCTCCATTAGAATTCCTTCAACCAGAGAGAACTCTTTATCATCAGAAGCTGATTTTAGATACGAAATAAGTTCTGGTACAGAGGAAGCTTGTGAAATAGAGGAGGAAAGCATTAGTTTCAAGTCGTACGCCTTTCCTGAGTTCCATGTGCTTGTAGTAAGGGAGTTAATGACCGGTTTTGTCTTAGTAGTCATCGCAAAATCTATTGAAAGTTAATCACAAAAGGTTTCGAACATTCCTTCGTTTTCAATATGCTTAAAAAAAAAATTCAAATGATTTGCAGTAAAATAATAATTCAAAAAGTGTTTGTACATTACCTATAACGTCATTCCGTAGTTATGTACGTTGACTTAAGTGTGAAAATTGTATTTGAACAGACGAAAATGCTTTATGTCCTCCAAACGTTTCTGATGCAAACTCTGACAGTCATTTTGTGTGTCAAACAACAATTTTCAGTTAAAGAAAATAACAAAGAATGGATATAACGTATATTTTATATATAGATGACGAAAAGTTGATGCTCATTGAGAATACCTAAAAAGTAGATAAATGTATAGTTGTAAAATTAGCTGGAACGTAAATGTAGGTAAAATTGAGAGCAAAGTAATATGAAGTATTAAGTCTTACTTACCTTTAAAAACAGCTAAAGTAAAATAATATGAAATTTAAGAATGTGTAGCATGAGGGTGCTTAGTTGTTACATTTGTTTGTTTGAAATGTATCATGAGAATGCTTTTTGAATAATTTCATGATAAACTACATTATATGTAGAATGATCATTTGTGTCCTCTGTTGTAGCCGACCGTATTAATATTTTCACATTGTTTGAACATTTTGCTCGAGATAAAGCAACATAAAGTTGTCCATGCGAAAAAACTGGTTCACGTAAATATATTCCAACAAAATCTAATGTTTGACCTTGAGCTTTGTTTATAGTCATAGCAGAGCATAATCTTATTGGAAATTGTGTTCTCTTGAAGGGAACTGATAACTTCTCATCTTGTGATGCTAGTAATGGTATCTTTGAAATAAAAACATGTTTATTTGTAAAATCACCACTGAAAATAGTAGCACTGATAACATGTGACTTAAAATCATGACATATCAATCGTGTACCATTGCATAAACCTTCAGTAGGATTTAAGTTTCTTAATAATATAACTGGACAATTTCTTTTCAAAGTTAATCTATAAGGTGGTAAGTTAGCAGGATGTAAGGTATGCAGGAAATCTTCAAATTGGCATTGATCATTTGGTTCTATTGTTTCATCAATAGCTGTATAGACTGTAGCATCATCGGGAAATCTATGTATAAGCATGTCATTTATTTCATCAACAAAATCATTTTTTGTTGTCAAAATAATACGGAAAGTTATAAAAGATGGATTAGAATATAATGTAAGGAAATCAGGATATGTTACATTAAACAAAAGATTCAAAGATTCTATTTCTTCTGTAAAGGGAATAACAAAATTATTGGGAATTTCAATTTTGTTGCAGTTGTTAGTTTTCTCTTGTCCATTTCCAATTCTCATTAAATATGCACAAAATGCTGGATCTTTTTTTGCACACATGTTTTCAGATAAGCACAATTTTTGTAGATGATTCCAAATATGAGAGTATAATAAACTTTGACTAATAAAGTCTTCCTTTTTCCCATTACGAACAACATGAAGTGTTTGTCTGAAGTCTCCCCCAAAAACTACAACTTTTCCACCAAAAAGTGTTGTTGTATTCATAAGATCTTTTAAAAGTGTATCAAGAGCTTCAATGGTGTTTCTTTTTGCCATTGAGACTTCATCCCAAACAATTAACTTTGAATCTCGAATTAGAGTTGCTAGTGAACTTTGTTTACTAATATTGCAAGTGAAATTTTCATCGATGTCAATAGGAATTTTGAAACGTGAATGACCTGTTCGTCCTCCTGGAAGTATTGAAGCTGCGACACCCGAACTTGCAGTTGCCAAAGCTATGGATCTTTTTGTTCTTATAGCAGCCAACAAAGCTCGATAAAGAAAATTTTTTCCAGTTCCACCAGGACCATCAATGAAAAAAGCTCCTGATTTATTGGAATATACTCTTTCAATAATTATGTCATATGTCGTTTTTTATTCAACATTTAATTTGCTTTGTAGATGTATATCTTCTTCAGAGACTATTATATTTCTTTCGAAATATATTTCTTTGGCCTCATTTGTTGTTTTACAGAAGCTAACATTTCCAAATATATCTTTGAATTCATTTATGTTATGTCCCATTGAAAGTAGAACTTCATTGATATGATTTAAAACTGACTGCTGCATATTTTTTTTGCTAATAGTTGAAATTCATTTAAAATCTTCTGACATAGAGTCTTCATATTTTTTCCAAAGATCTTTTGGGTTACCGGGATTACAAAAAACTAATAATGTTGCAAATAATCTTCTTAAACTATAAAGCATTTGATAGCTTACAGCTTCAGACATACATTGAATTAAGTTGTTATCAGAATGTAATAACCCTTTTTTTTCTGCAACTTCTCTAAATGTAGTGTAGCATTTTCCATCCATTGTACGTAGATCTTCGTATGATTTTGGTCCTCTTATATTCATTAGAAGCAACCTAAGATAATATCTTTCTCCTTCGGTTGGATGACAGGTGACAATACGTCCAATAGTAAGGCGTTGTTTTCGCCGTGACCACATTTTGTATGATGATGACCATACAAAGTGTTGGGGAAACTCTTTATATAGTAAATTTAGATTTATAGCATCGTTATTCATTTTGTTCATAAGAAAAAATTTTGTTAACATCGTTTTCATTATCATTGGATTGTTTATTATTTGATCGATAGTTTGGTTATTTTTGAAAGAAACAAATTGTTATCCATCAAGATGCATTTGCAATTGGCAAACACTTGGAGTCATTTCACTTATTGAAAAAGCAAAGAGACGCCACGCAGCTTCTAGAGGAGAAACCCATCTAGCAGATTGGTATTCTTTGATTTCATCTATTTCTACATTAGTATCGTTATTATGTACAGAGAATGCAATTTTGTCATGTCCTTTGCAAATATATTTGTAAATGTATTTGATAACCTTAATGCCAGAACATATTTCAACATTAATATGGCAACCGAATTTCTTAAGCAAAAAGGGATTGTACGGGACAGTCCAAGAATTATCAATGTTGTGTCCTCTAACTTTGATTGGTGCGATCATTTTTGGTCTTTTGTAAAGAGGATACGAATTTTTTCCTTTGGTTGTTTGCTCGGTAAGTTGCTTTGGATATTTAAACTTACATTTGCCATCTTTCTGCATGCAAGAATTTGAAGGATTCAAATAGCCACAAGGACCATGGATCATGTGCTTGGTCACAAGTTTGTATAGATGATGATCAATATGATGATCAGGTAATTCAGCACATACAATTTTATCATATGATTGTGGTGTTAGCAATTTATATCTATTTGTAAGTATAATGAGAAAATGGGCATGGGGAAGACCTCGTTTTTGAAACTCAATTGTATACATAAAAGCTGTAATTTTTCCAAATATGTTGGTTTTTTGAATATCTGTTTTAAGTTCTTCTACTTTTGCTCTGAATACTCTACTAACTAAATCAGGTCTGTTTTGAACTTCTTCCATTGGGTGTAAGTGTTCTTGTATTTCAGGCCAACAAGGATTACAAGTCATCGTCAAAAATATGTCTGATTTTCCAAAATGTTGTACCAAAGCAATGGAATCCATATATCTTCGACGCATATTTCTTGGGCCTCCTATGAAACTAATTGGAAGGAATTTTTGTCTGCCAATATTGGAAGCATTTCTTTCTCCTTGCCTTAATAAATCAATAATTCCTTGAAAGGCTTCAACTCTAAAGAGATCTTGATTAAATGAAACAAAATCTAATCTTTGTATCTCAAGTTTGATATATTGGTCAACTATGTATTGTTGAAATACCCTTCCAGAATGTAAAGTTTCATTTGGTTCTTCATCTCTTATTTGAAATTTATAACAATAATATTCACGACAAGAAACAGTGTCTCTTTTTCGTAATCCTTTTGATAAAACTGTAGATTCGATGTGAAGGAGTCTATCACTAGAAGTGATGCTCTTTACACTTGGTAGCTGGTCATATTCAGACGTCTTTGTTGTTTTGGAATAAGTATATGTGTTGTTGAATTTTTTAATATCACAATGCCAGCCATTTTGACCATAAGGAAACAATAATGGATATTGTAATGGGTCATAACAACCATAATAGTAATTGACCAATTGGGTTTTGTTACTATGAGTGTAAATTCGAATATGTGGTGTGGGAATTTTATCATTTAATTGATCTTCAATCCAAATTGCCCCAACTTCGGATGCAGTTGGTAAGTTATATGTTCTTTGGTCTAAATTGGAACTTGAGTTTAGAACAATATAAAATTCAGATAAATTTGGAACAACTGTTAACGATCTCAAAAAAGTAGAATAAGGATTAAGTTTGAGCATATCCATGAGCTTTGTAATAATCAGCTCATTAAGATTATCTGATAACGCCATTCGATTTGTTAGCTCATTTTCAATATCATAGAAATATAATTGTAAATTTTTTGCTTTTCCTGTTGAGGGTATCAAATCATCAATGAAGTGATACATTTGTCCTTGCACTCTAAATGTATAAATACCATGATTTCTCTTTGCTAATTCTCTATCATAATGTACTCCAAGTGAAGTGAAGGCAAACATATTATTGTAGGCTCTACTGTAAGTGCGAAAATGTTGACATTCTTTGGAATCACCTAAGAAGAAATTTCGCAAGTTAGTAGGCATGTTATGAGAGCTTAGTTTAATTGATCCATTATCACAACAAAAACCTGGTGATTCATATTGAAACCTTTTAGCTAGACAGAATTTGCAATTTGGAACTTTCTTTAAAAGCAAGTAATCTTTTGGCAATAAATTATCATTTTGTAGATTGACTTCTAACTTATTTCTACCTGTGCGTGGTAAGAAGCATTGAGTTGTTACATATAAAGTCAGAAGATTGCATTGTTTTTAATGATTTTGGTAGAAACATGCATACCTTTATTTGCAGTATGTGTTGAAGTTAATTTGCTTGCAACATCAGATGTAGTTGATGTTGATCCTAGTATGAGGAATAGAAATATTTAGAGATAGCTAAGTAATTATGAAAGATGAATATAGACAAAATAATGGAACTAATATTTGTAAACTGACCTAGTTCGAAGGTAGATAAGCAACTAACTATATGTTCTCCTCTGGGTGAAGTACACGGGACGTTTGTACGTTTGGAAGCTGCAAGCACAAAATAAGGAGAACAAATCTATTAACAGTACGTCAGTCGAAGCGTGTAAGTATGGCTATAGATATTCAAAAGAGAAATTTGACAAAAGGAAGATAAGAACATGCGTAGGTAACCTTGTTCAGGAGATAAAGAAGAATTGGTAATTGTAAGAGTAGCGGTATTATTTGATTGACGAAGGGTTTTTTGTCTTTTTGATTCAGCCCTTTTTTCTCTTAGTTGGGATAAAAGCAATTCTTTTCTCTCTGGTGACATTTGTGCATATCTAGTACGTCGACGCAAATTTGTGTAAGAAGTTATTTCCTGGGTAGGCAGATTATTTGTATTTTCTTCCATTCCTATTTCAAGTAATTGATGATTTGTTAAAATAACTTACAACGTAATGTAATGTGGGAAAAAGACATACAGGGGAAAAAAAGGGTTGTCGCAGCAGCAGCCTAATATGGACTAATGACAAACATCATATAAGTAGTGCAGCATTTCGAGGGAAGTATACATAGAAAACATCTGCAATTGATTGAATGAGTAGTTGTTTCTACAATGAGTACATGATATGTTGTGTTTGAAGATATAAGACTGTAGAGTACGACAAATGAAAGATAGCTTATCTAATAGAAGATGCTTTGATAGTGTCAAGGTAGTTTGGTAGTTCAATAGCCATATGAAAAAGTTGATGTTGCTACGAAGGATGAATCCATTGTTATTATTATGTAGAACAATTGTGAGCATTGGAATAATGGAAAGGGAGAACATCACTTCATTAGGCTGTCTTGCACTGACAATAGAGCGAGATAACTATTGCAAATATTGTGCGCAAGTAAAAACACTATATGCTCCAAAATTTTGTATAGAATAAACAATATTGTCACGATGATTTACTATTAGCAGTAAAATATACTAAACACACGATATGAGAAATAAGTAACACACATTATATGCATTTGCAAGTGACTTGTCACGATTTCAAAGCACCCAAGTTTTATTCATACGTGTAAATTGATTCTGGTTAAGAAAAAAAAGATAATCGTGGGCTCTTCCTATTGGGAAAGTTCCATGTATTTGGAGGAATATAAATATTTACAAATAGCTACGTAATTAGTAAAAATGAATATAGTAAAAATAGTGGAGGTAATATTTTTGAACTAACCTAATTCGGAGGTAGATAAGCAAGTAACTATATGCTCTCATGTAGGTGAATCAGACGGTACGTATGTATTTTTGGAAGCTGCAACCAGAAAGTGAGGGAAAAAAAAGTATTAATAGTAAGTCAGTTGAAGCGTGTAAGTATAGGTATAGATATTCAAAAGAGAGATTTCACAGAAGGAAGATAAGAATATGCGTAGCTAACCTTGTTCAGGAGCTGAAGAAGAAGTGCTAATTGTAAGAGCGGCAGTATTATTTGATTGGTGAAGGTTTTTTTGTCTTTTTTATTCAGCCCTTTTTTCTCTTAGCTGGGATAAAAGTAATTGTTTTTTCTCCACTGACATTTGTGCATATCTAGTACGTCGACGCAAATTTCTATCAGAAGTTCTTTCCTGGGTAGGCATATTATTTGTATTTTATTCCATTGCTGTTTCAATTAATTGATGATTAGTTAAAAGAAGTTATAGCCTAATGTAATGTGGGAAAAGTAGATACAATTGACGAAAAAGAGGCATTTGGCAGCAGCAGTGTAATATGGACTAATGACAAACATCATATAAGTAGTACAACATTTCGATGGAAGTATGCATAAAGAACAAATTCAATGGATTGAATGAGTAGTTGTTGCTACAATCAATACATGATATGTTGTGTTTGAAGTCATAAGACTGTAGAATACGACAAATGAAAGATAACTTATCTAATAGAAGATGTTTTGACATTTTGAAGCTCATTTGGTAGTTCAACAGGCATATAAAGAAGTTTACGTTGGTGCGAAGGATGAATGTGTTCCTATTATTGTGTTGGACAGTTTTGATCATTTCAACAATGGAAGGGCAAAACATAACCTCATTAGGATGTTCCAGACCATCAATAAAGCAAGATAATTATTGCAACTATTTAATGATGTTTGCAATTGCTAAAATAAAACTATTTAGTTGATGGCACGAGTTAAGCTAAACGAAAAGTAATATTGTATACCTAACAAAATTGCAGTAAGCATAGTTGCTATGTAATTATACCTACATAGCAACATGATGTCAGTACAAAATATAAGGTAAAGGTCATTTTTCCTGAATTGAAAAGACTATGTACTCCAAAATTTCGTGAAGAGTAAACAATATTGTGACCATGATTCATTAATAGCACCAAAATAGAGTGGAGACAGCATAAGGGAAATAAAGCAAAGCTATTCTATGTATTTGCAAATCAGTCGTCACCATGGTATTTATCATGTATGCACTCATAATGTTGTAATGTAGTTAATGTAACCCAGCTACAGTGAAAGTGCAATAATATTGTAAGAAAATGCATAATGAACTGTGCAGTTTAACTATTCATAATAACTGACCTCTACCTTCAAGTGTTTATAAGAATTCTGTAGCGAGATGAACGGATTTAAGGCACATGATAGTGAAAACGTGTTGCTGAGCTAATTCAGCGAACTGATTAATGCAACAGAGTGATATTGACAGTAAGGTAAACATAAAGATGAAGATCAAGGAACCCCATGGAAATGTTACTTTTATGGTAGGTGTAAATCATAAGAAAGGTTATACTAATAGCTATAAAGAATTGCTACGGTGCTTGATAAATTTATCTGTTCAAATGTAAGTAAAAAAAATTGTTACCTGAACTGAATGTGCCTTTTCTGTGTTCTTGGGAATTTTGAATAATGGTAAACAGGGGATTTATTATTTTCCTGTAGGGGAAGAAAAGAGGCAATAAATTAAGAGCTTTCATAGTAGTTGTTGTACAATTTGAAGAACTTTATTAGATAAGATCATAAACAATTGTGTGGAGTGAAACAGAGAAGGTGGAAACGACTTAAATATTGGGGAGAAAGCTGACACTACGTAGAGGTGGGACAAACAGGCGTGGTAAACTTGCTCTACTAATTTGCAGAGGAAGCCAGAAAAAGTGGAGACTGAAGTTATGATAGACTATCAAATTAAACTGTCTGTTCCTTTTGAATCTGTGTTTTCATTTGCACATGCATATATATTATATATACACATGACTATTTCACAGCTATAAGTGTCTAATATACAAATTTATTTGGCAAAGCTCTAGAAATGAAGGTGCGTCAACAGAGTTGAAGTGATTCAGCTTTCAGTGCAAACATTTGGTGTTGTACTGCTGAACGTGGGGGTTTGTTGTATAGTAATTTTATGATGTGAAGGCTCCATTTTCTATTGATGCTACAAATGGGTTTTGTGGTTTTTTAATTATCTTCCGTTATCGTCTGATGGTAGAGCAAGATTATCGCAGTCTCTTTAAGCCTACACCCTACAATGCAGTGAACTACCAGATTTGTGAGGCGTCCTGTGAAATGATTCCATTCCCAAATGGAAAGAAGCAAAGAGGCATGAATATAAAGCATTATATTTTGGGTAATTGAAATCTGAAGCAGAAGCAGAAGAAATAAAAGAGGAAACAGTGAATGTGAAGTATACAAGTATTTTTGTTAAAGAAAACCAATGTTAGGCTTTAGCCAATAAGATTGAAGTTGTCCAATGAAACATGGGCAGTGTATTTGCTACGTAAATTTAGTCATATAGTAGCTTTTATCTCACACGTTGATTGTGTATGAAAAGAACTTCTCATACAAATAGAAGAGGAAAATCCGTGACCGTCCATTATCAATAGAGAAAGTGGAGAACTGAAAATTCGGTGAACCTTAATTTGAAGTCTATGAGAGTATGTGGAACAACTATAGTACTTTACAGTTGTAGCTGTTACTATTGGGGCCTATGACATATAAACTGCAGAAGCATAATAAACTTTGTATGGTGTATAAAAATTCCAAATAAGGAAGCACAAAAAACAGAGACAGCAGTCTTGTCAGCGTGGAAGTAGACTCATGTGTAAAACTGCTAGGGTGCTTTAGCGGAGGTAAAGTAAGAGAGAAAATAAGTTACGAACAGAAAGTTAAACTAATACGAACAAGTTACAGTGGAAGTAGATGCAAAGCAAGGATACAACTTTCAAATATATTTGGTGGGGGTAAATATATAAACAGCAAACATGTAGCAGAAAAAAATCATATACCTTTTGTATCAGTGAAACACAAAGGAATACGTTGTAGAAAATCTGTGGGAAAAAGCAATAAATTTTGTTAGTTTGGATTTAAAGAGAGTACAAAAGTTGGCAATTTTGTAGAAACTTTCTGTCCATATGTAGGAATACAGGACGTAGGAAGTAACAAAAGAAACAGCAACTAAACAATGCTTCTTCCTTTGAATTCACATTCGGAAACAAAAGTAAAGTAAAGGATGAAAGTTGTATTTTGTATTATAGTGTTTCTTTTTCTGATGTAGTTTTTTGCGTCCTATGTCACTGTAATATGTAAATGCCATTTATATTGTAAGGAGATTTAATTGTGGAAAAAGAAATGATAAGCTGATGAAAGAAAGTAAGGATAAGCTTAGAAGCAACTATTTCCCTACAATGGTAGGGCTAGCAGTTAATGATTTTGAATAGCCATTAACAGTTTGGACTATCGTAAAAAGAAGAAAAGTGCAAAAAGTTGAAACATTAATTAAAAGAGTTGAAAGAAAAGTGATGTGCAAACAGTGGAAACTAAATCAGTAAGAGAAGCAGTAAATTAGTAGTACAAATAAAGAACGACTATTTATTCGTAGTACCATTATGAGAGACTTTCCTACTGGAGTGAGTAATACAAATGGGTGAGATAACAAGTGTCACTGTACTTGGAATGTTGTAGCTGCAGGTGAAGTAAAAAATGAGACAATAGCTGTTGGGTCTAGGAGATTGTATAGTTGATGCGAGAAAACACATAACGTAGCTGTGATGACGGGTGGGATGTCTGTGAATCTTCTGGAGTGGGTAGGCTGTATATACGGTTTGCATTGGCAGTTGAAGCAATCGCTCTAAGGTGACAGTAATGAAGATGCTGCTGCATACACTGCAGGCTGTTGTGTATCAGTGGTATCTCAAAATGTATACATTATGAGAGAAAACACATAAGGTACCTGTCAGAATGTGTGGGATGTGTGTCAATCTTGTGGACTGGCTAGCCGGTATATACGATTTGCGCCAGGAGTGGAAGCAATCCCTCTAAGGTGGTCACAATGAAGAGCCTGATGCAGACCCTGCAGACTGTTCTATATCAGCGTTATTTCTATGTTTCAGCTGTGGGCAATCTCCTGTAAAATAGAGTTACTATTTAGGAATATTCAATTTGAACAATTGGAATAGGAAAAAAGTTAGAACTACATATGGAACAAATGAAAGGAATAATTAATTAAATTATATGAAATATTTGTAGCAGTTGATGATGGTGAATAGCGTTTGAGAATTTGCAGTATCGGGGAAAAAAGGGAATTAAAGAAAGCAGAAACAATAAGTAGAAGAGTTCAATGAGAAGTGATATGCAAAGAATGGTAACAAAATTCTGACAAGATTTAAAAGTTTGTAGTTACAAGTGAAGTAAAATATGAGAGAATAGCTCCTAGGTCTATCAAATTGTATAGATCATGCGAGAAAGCATATAAGGTACCAGTGAGCAATTCTGGGATGTCTGGGAATGTTGTCGACTGGTTAGCTCCTATATACGGTTTGCGTCGACAGTTGAACCAATCCCTCTAAGGTTGGGATAATGAAGAGGCTGCTGCAGATCGGGCAGGGTGTTCTGTATCACTGTTATTTGTATGTTTGAGGTGGAGGGAATTTCCTGTGAAATAAAGTGACTATTTAGGAATATTGAATTGCGGCAAAGTGAATATGAAATAAGCTACAACTACATACGGAACACATGAAATGAATCAGTAATTATATTATACAGGGAATATTTTCTTTCCTTTTGGCAATGAATTTGTATGGACAACTATTGAGGGAAATGAAAGCAAAGCCATATAAAACCTCTGAATACCGAACACGTGAGGATAGAACATATGTCAGAAATGACAAAATGTTTAAGCAGGAAAACTAAGGTTGAGATGAATGTGGGAATGTCCATGTAAGCCCATTGAGACGAAGCGAAAAAAAAAGATTTGCTGGATAAATTTGATGAGTTTATCAACGGCCAATAGGATTAAATCTAACATTAACATGAAATAGATTTACGGAGCTTCAGATGGAAAAAGGCAAAAACCATCAGAAAATATAAGAGTTTGAAAGTGTAAACAATAGGGAAAAGAGAAATGGAGAAAGCATTGTAAGCGGAAGGTTTGAAGCATTGAAAGGGTGTGGTTCGATGGTGAAGACAGTGTAATAGACAAATACATGCAATTATTCATCAGAAGTTTGCAGTACATGCATACAGTATAATATGGCTTAATATAGTGTACAGGCGAGAATTTAACAATCAGAGAAAGAGCAAAACAGAAGACAAATTAGAAATGGGAGAAATAGCAAATGATGGAGGAAACATGTAAATTTTAATTAAACCATGAAGAAGTACCCGCGTAGGTCGTCCGAGAGAAACAGAAATCTTCAGGAAAGCTTGAGAGAGAGATTTAAAGGCTCTAGAGAAACAGAAAACAGTAAAGAACAGATGGAGTACCTGCGCAGGTCATCCGACACAAATAGAAATGTTGAGGAAACCTTCAGAGAGATATTTAAAGGCTGCAGACAAACCGAAAACAGTAAAGAACAGATGAATTCGCCATTGAAGAGTTCAGAAGTAGAAAGAAGACTTCAGAGGGAGAAAAATTAGGATCGCTTAAACCATGAAGAAGTACCTGCGCAGGTCATAAGAGAGAAACAGAAATCTTCAGCAAAGCTTCAGAGACAGATTTAAAGTCTGTAGACAAAGAGAAAACAGTAAAGAAGAGATGGAGTCGCCATTGAAATTCCGGTTAAACCACGAAGAAGAACCTGCGCAGTTCGTCGGAGATAAAGAGAAACCTTCACCAAAGCTTGAGAGAGATGCAGACAAACACAAAAGAGTAAAGAACAGGTGGCTTCACCATTGAAGAGTTGAGAAGTAAAAGAACAGTCGAGAGGGAGAGAAATTAGGGTTAGAAATTTGAGAAACTTCTAGAGAAAGTGAAAGGAAAATGAAAGAGGGCTTTATTGATGTACAATTAGTACTACGTTTAGTACAATGAAAAGATGCATTGTTGGTCCTCTAAATGTACTAGTTTTAAATGTACAATTAGTACTGCCTTTAGTACAATGAGCAGATGTAGTGTTGGTCCTTTTAAATGTACAATTAGTACTGGCTTTGGTACAATGAGCAGATGCAGTGTTGGTCATTTTTAAGTGTCACTTCTAAATAAGGGTAATATATAAGTATATATATATACTAGAAAAAACATGGCCCGTGTCACGGGTCCAACGTGAAAATTGTTTAAGCTAGATTGATGTGATTCACAATAATAATTGAAGAACATGTATTAATTATTTGATAGTACATACTAAGGGGAGCTTAGTTTACGAAATAGTTTTGTGAGTTTTATTTATATAAAATAACAAAATCCGATGTATCTTCAAGTTTGAGATCCTTAACCATAAAATTGAAATTTGTTACATAAAGAAGGTTCAGATTAAAGTGAATCGCAATCACTTATGGCCACTTTCAATCTTAATCTCACCTTCTCTATTACATGTAAGAGATCTCAATCTTATGATTAAATATCTGAACCTCAACCTCAGGATGAATCAAATTTTGTTATTTTTCAATTATTAGCATTAATCTATCTTACATCATTCACGTTGGGGCTAAGCCTAATAATATTTAGATATGCATAACTAACAAAATTTCCACAAATATTAGACAGATCAAGCTAAACTAAATTAAGTTTAGTAAGTTGGGTCTACATGTAAACTAAGCTAGACTTCAAAAAAAAAAATACCTCAAAAGGCAGCAATAAAAAAATCTCAATCCAAACTAATGAAATCATATATGACTGGGAAGTGTTCCAGCCTTAATTCCTTAATCTAATCGTTTCACCTCAAATTTGTGGATTCAACAAAGACTCAATTCTTGTAGTCCAAAGGAAAACCCTACAAATCTAGTAAATCAACTAATTCTACCTAGAAACAGAAGAATTGAACTGGGTATTCTTCTTCCATTAAAAATTATGGAGGATGGATATTAATCTCAAAGCAAAATTCGAAAAAATAATCAAAAAGTAAAAAAAAATAACCAAAAACTGAAGATAATAACATGTATACTCATTTTCTTGGTACAATAACATAACACACAGGGAGGTAGAAGAATTACAATTTAGTGCTAAATATTTAGAGAAGATGATTAAAGAGCAAAATTCTAAAATAGAGAGAAATATATACAAGTATCTTTGCTACGTGTCTATTTCCAAGCAATATTGAAGACACATACACAACCCCTAATACATATCAATTTGGTCAAAAAATGACCAAAATATCCCGACTTTAAAATTATTTTACAATTAAACAACTATACTTTACTTCATTAAACAAAACTTGTCTGATTTTGACTATAACAAGATCATTTGAATCCATCAGCTCAACAAAGAACTAGCCTTCATGAACTTTTCTTTACTTCAATTTTCCCTCTCTCTCACACACACTACTCAGTATTGAGTGACAAACTCTTTCATAACTCTCTTTCAAAACTATCCTAACTTTTTATGTTTTTTAACTAAACACCAAAAGTTTCTTTCTCTTCAGCCCTTCTTTTGGGTGATTACTTTTAGACAACTTGCGATTTCAATACCCAGCAATGGAAGAACTGATCTTAATCAATTATCCAGAAAGAGTAGAATCGAATCGGGTCTTCTTCTTCCATTAAAATTTATGGAGGATGGGGAGAAATCTCAAAGCAGAACATAAACATATAACCAAATAGCTAAAAAAAAGATAACAAAAAACTGAAATAATAATACAACATACAATTTATTTGGTACAACAACACCGCTACACCTTACTCTTTCTTTTCCTAAACAGAGGAAGAGATACAGAGCACTAAGAAGAGAGAAACAAACTACTATTTAAGTTAAACCTAAAGCCTTGCTACGTGTCTACTCCAAATTATATGTAACACACATATTTAGATTAGTTTGATAGGTAAAATGACCATAATACCCATATTTTAAAATTAAATGACAGAGAAGCAGACATGTTAAAAATTTGAAATTGTCTCTTCTATATAAGAGAAAAGTACTAGAGGAAGGAAATGGCTCGTGACACGGGCCAATATTATTAAAAATTGAAATTATTAATATATCTCTATTAAAACAACATATATCAAGATAAATATGTATATTTATTTTATATTTAAATAAAAATAAATAACCATTAATGTCCTAATTAAAATCTAAACTCTTAATTATTTAAGGAGTATAGCAAAAGGAAGATATTTTTCAAACTTTAACATTTGAAAAGCAGATGAATTTCTTATCTTTTTCATTTAATTATATTTGATATTATTTTTTCAATTTTTTAAGAAAAATCATTATATAAGTTTTAAAATAATTTAACTTTTAAATTTAAAAAAAATAAGAATTTAACTTTAAAGATTTAATTTTATCAAGATCATGTATATTGAAAGTTGAAACATATAGTTATGAACCCAAATTTTGTTATTACATAACTTTTCTTTTCTCAAGAAAATTTTCTAACATATGAAAAGTGATAAAATCTATATCAACATTCTATCAAACTACGTTAGATAAATTTAAATTAAAAAAAGTATATGTGTAATCAAAGTACACCATAAAAATCAAAATGAAAGAAGTATATTTTAATTAAATACACCACATAAATCAAAATGAAAAAAGTATACTTCAATTAAATAACCACATAAATCAAAATGAAAGAAGTATATTTTTATATTTTTGTGCTCTTGCTCTTTCTTTTCGTAATGTCGTCTTAATTATTAAAAAATTATTATTTTTAATGAAGAAAACACATGGATATATAGTATGCGTTATCGTGCTCTCAAAGACAAATTGCTTAGATTGTTTTCGATAAAGCAAAAAAATTGACTATTTTTTCTGAACTAAATAGTTAAAAGATAAGAATTATCGTCTTCATTAACATTTTATCCACAAACCAGATATAATCCAATTGTTTTACAAAACAATCAGCTGCTTCCTCTAACACAAAACTTCAAATAAAGTATCTTCTAATCCAAAACTAATATAAAACTAATCAGAACCACAAAATCCTATTATTTTGCTACTTCTAAAACAATCCTATTGAGAAAATGCTCAGCGAAAATTACGAAAGAACATATTATTTTGTGTTCAATTTTACTTGTCATGTTTTATTTTATGAGAGTCAATTTATTAACTATTTTTCAAAGCTATATTGAATTCGATTGTCAATAGTTTAAATTTAAATTTTAGATATTCTAAAATTATATGAAAAATACTATAAGTTGCAACTATTCTCACATTAATTTAATATAATAAAAAAATACATCTTCAAATATTAATTAAATTTTTTACATTTCAACTTTTAAAAAATAAAATACGACAAATAAAAATGAACGAAAAAAATACTCAATAATAACTCAATTAATAAACATGAATCTTGAACTATTAAATAAAGAATGTTACTATTAACTAAAAATATAATATATATACATGTTTTGTCGGCTACCGGGAGGAGTATTAATGCAATTGTAAATATTAATTGTAAGGGACAATGACAAATTTTACTTTTTTGAATATGGCAAAAAACAGCCATGTTGAAACTTACAGAAACTGTCTCTTCTATATAAGAGAAAAGAAAAGTAAGTAAGCATAAGTAAGTACTAGATACATGACCCCGTGCCAGTATGGGCCCACTATATGTTATTTTTTTATTTTAATTTATGTGATACTTTATTCGTTATCATTTTGCACGATACTGAAGAAATTATAAATAAGAAAATAACTTTACTAATTCAACCCTTAAAAAACTTTGTGAGAATTTTACAAACAAATGTGACACTTTCAAAAGGAATTAACGGCAAGGGTAATATAGGAAAATTTTAAATAATGTTTTGTTGATTTAGTAAGGTGATCAACTAATATGAGACAACTATTTTTAGAATAATAGTCAATCAATATGGGACGAAGGGAGTGTCATAGAATTTGAAAAGTTAGCCATATTTTTATATGATTTTAAAAAGATTTTAAGTTGTTAGTACTTTTTATTTAATTTTAAAAATTATATATATTACTCTCTTTGTTTCAATTTACGTGGCATATATAGAATTTCAAAAAATAATCTTTTTTTATATGTCTTTTAAATATTTAACATAATTTTCAGATCATATATGTTACTTCTCCTGACCCAATTTATGTAGCACTGATAAGATTTTTTTAGAGTCAAGTGATTTTTTATATGTATTTTATACTTTTTAAATTGTTAATTATTGTGATTTATAAATTGATACCAATAGAATTTCGAGAGTCAATTAATATTTTTTATATAACTTTTAAATATTTAAGTTGTTAATTATTGTAATTTATAGTGTTATTTATGTTTATACAATTTTTAGATATATAACAAACTAAAAAAAAGACATAATTTTTCCATATTTGATAAACAAATGAATTAATTAGCATTTTAAAAAAAAATTGCCATAAAAAATAAAATGAAAGAAGTTATGAGGCAGAAATAAAGAGAAGGAAATAAAGTTGCTATTCAAAATAAGAAGTGGGGCCTATACTATATGCATTAATTAATAGAGGGAAAGTGGAGAAAAGAATGGCCCACATGCATGGAAAGTAGGCAAATTTTGCGCCTGAGAAGTAAAATGTGGAAGGGTTTTTACGTCCCAAATTCAAAAAGTATAACTACCAAAAAGTGAAGTACAATATTATTTAAGTATTAACATTAGAAAAATATTAAAAGTTGAACCAAATTACCCTTAAGCTTTTCTAAATATGACAAAAAATAGCCATGTTGAAAGTTGAAAACTCTCCTTTCTATATAGTAGAAAAGTATATAAATTTTAGAGATTATATTTGACTTGCGTGTCAACAAGAAGTGGTCGATGATGTAAACATTTTCTCATGTGTTGTTCTTTTGCTTTAAATAACAACGGTTTATGACATCCAACAAAGATCGATCCGTTTAAAAAGTCTTCCTCAAATTTGATTGGCATTTGGAAAAATGAAGAGCACTAGTACATTTTTCAACATCTCATCTTTATTTGATACGAGTCTTAATTAGTGGGATACAGCTCAATTGTTTTTTGTTTTATTTTTTATTTTTCAAGAGATATAAATGATGATTTCACACATCGTATTGAAGTAAGATGAGTGAAATGGAAGCTTGCGTTCAAGTTATTGTGTGATAAAAACGTGTCACCAAGACTTAAAGGTAAATTTTATAGAAGTGGTGGTTAGATCTAATTTGTTATATGGGGCAAAGTGTTGGTCAGTAAAATATATACACTTTTAAAATATGAAGGTGGCAAAAGTAGGGATGTTCAATTGAAGGTGTAGGCATACTAGGAGAGATAAAATTAGGAATGAGGTTATACCAAAGAAAGGTTGAAGTGACCTACGTGGCAGATAAGATAAGAAAAGCAAGAATGAAATGGTTCATACATGTGAAAAGGAGGAACACATATGCACTAGAAAGGATGTGAGAGAGGTTACCTATACTAGGTTTAAGGAGGTAGTGTTGGAATGTATACTATTAACCATATGGTTAGTTATAGTATTTATTATAGAATAATTATTTGTTCAGTTTTAATAGATTCAGTGGTAATTGAGACTGATTCAACCATTGCTAGACTAATTAATCATGATACAAGAGGTGTCTGCACCTTGGGATATTGATACAATAGTCAGGAAAATTATTACATTGTTGAGGGATAAAAAAAAATCGATTTTCTCATGTGTACATGGAAGGAAATGTTGTGGCAAATAGCCTAGCTAATTATGACATTGATGAGGAGATTTCAGGCACTTTTGAGGAGTTCCACCAGCTGCCTACACAAGCTAGAAAGGTTATCAATGTTGATAAAGCTCAGAATATGCACCACTTAGAATTTTCTTTTAAGCAAAACAAAAGGTGATCTACTATTAAGCTAAGCAAAAGATGATCTACTATGTAGTCTTCTTGACATGACATATCAAGTCAAGAGGGTGAGGCTCCCAGCAATGGGGGGAAGGGAAGTGGGTAGGTGGGTTCCTTTCACTTGACTAGTTAGTTAGGACTTTTTTCTACGATGTTTAAGATCTTTAATTTGTCTCGTAGAGGGCGAAATGAGATCTTCTTGGAACAAGGTCAGAGACGTTGGATGGACCAATTTCTTCTGATTCCAATGATAGATGGATGGTCAGGTCGGTATCATATGGATGGAGGACTTCTACAGAGTTTTCTCGTGCGCTCGACTAGAAAGGTGGTTTTGTAGGCGAACGAAATACGTTTTTTTGTAGGCGAGCGGAGTGAGGCAATGAAATTTTTTAGGCGAAAGAAAGGTTGAGCGAAAATCTTTCGTTGTATTGAATCTCGGGACATTAATAATCGATGAGAGGGACACGCATAAGCAATATTGCAGCGGATCTCATGTGTGTTCTCCCTAAGGAGCCTGCCAAGTACAATAGGGTGGAAACTTATTTCAGCGATGACTACATAACAATAAACTGCTTTGATATATTCATTTATGGTGTCTGTTTACATATATAGTAGATGATTTAGTGTATAGAGTTTTAGCTTATACATAAAGGATTAAATCACCGATTCTTATAAGTATAAAGTTTTTTGTTCACAATCTAAGATGGAAATTGGACATGTCATTGGTACGATTGTAGCACAAGATTATATATAATTTATCTTGATTATGGGAACGGTATAGTTCCAACTTCTTTTGCTAGTGCATTTTGTATGTAATGAACGAGACCGAGTAGAGATAGTTGTTTCAGACTGACTGACAAAAACATATTCTCTAAACTGTTAAATGTACTTATATTTTTAATTCTAATATAACTATTATGATCTGTGTATATTAATGAAAAAAATGCATAAGTACCTCCCCCCAACCTATGCCTGAAATCTCAGAGACACATTTATACTATATACTAAGGTCCTATTACCCCCCCCCCTAACTTTATTTTATAAATAATTTTCTACCCTTTTTCGACCTACGTGACACTATCTTCTGGGCTCAGCGCGTGTTGACAATTTTTCAAGTTATCTGGTATATATATTTAACATGATCAGATGCAACTATCGTAGTAATTAAGTACTAATTCTAACTATCAAGTGCCCTCAGTGTTAAATAAATGTCCTTTTCACTAATCATGCAAGTATATAATCAATTAGAGGCATGAGAAAATCGAATCCTCTCACTCTCACAAGAAGATTCATAACATATTATACTATAGGCTTGCCATTAGTGTATTACTCATTCAATCAAAGCACTGAACGGTTGAAAAATTGTCAACACGCACTGGGCCCAGAAGATAGTGTCACGTAGATCGAAAAGGGGTAGAAAATTATTTATAAAATAAGTTCGGGTGGGGGGGGGGATAATATGACCTTAGTATAGTATAAGCGTGTCTCTGAGATTTCGGGCATAGGTTGGGAGGGGTACTTGTGCATTTTCCCTAAAAATTATCACAAAATACAATTATTCACTAACAAATCTAAGAGAATTAACCTAATTACTAATCAAAAACAAAAGCTGTGCTTTGAGATTGTGATGTATATAAAAAATGAAGAAGAAGAGATGTGAAAAAAGAAGAATAGGTGTGAAGAAGAAGAGGTGTGGGGGTATGGGTGGGGAATTAAAAGTTGATTCTAATTATTATTTTTATTTTTATTTCTAACTGATGCGTTTAGTTTTTATTTTCATTTTATTTCTTTGTTACGTCAGTTTTAAGGGGTAAATAAATTCACTTTTGAATAGGAAAGGTGTGTAATAGGTCATCATGATAGTTTAATCGTGTAAGTGACTTTTCGATACAAGTTCAAGGTGAAATTTATGTCTTTTCTCATTTTTTACTCTAAAATTTTCGCATGAATGGATGATCATTGTGTATTCTTTTTGTAAAAAAAATATTCTTTTAATGGTTGCAAACATTAAGAAATCACTTGTCTTCTGACTTTCTAGACAAAAAAAGTTAAGATTATAAAAAAGGATCATTAACAAGGATTTGAGACTACAAACCCCCATCTAATAGCTTGAGCTAGATATATAAGACAGTTAACCTGAAGCATGTGATGAATGAATAAATTAATTCGACACCTAGGTGTCGATAAAGACTAAGGGTGATATTCTTTTAATTAGAGTACTAAAAGGCTTTAAGAGACTACTAGATACATTAGTTTTACACAATGAACACACCTAAGTGAGTTGGTAGTAGGGGTGTCTAAAGTGAGCTCAACTATAGGTGACCCGCCCAAAATTTTAGGGTTGGGCTTAAGATAATTGAAATGGGTTAAATCTCAACTCATTCAACCCTTAACCCATTTTAAGAGAATCCTCAATTGAGCCCAACTTAATCTCCAATTTCAACTAGTTTTTCATGAGTCTAAGATTTGGACTCATTTAGGGCATTATTTATATAGATTTAGTGTCCTCAAATGCTTATTTTGTGCTAATAAGTGATGTAAAACCCTTGATTTCCAGGTATATGGATTGAGGATCAAAGCAAGGACACAGATTTGCAAAAAAGAACGAAGCAAGCTGAAAGATTGAAGATAAGCATGCCTGGTGATCGCCAAGTCGACTTGGCGAATCGCGCAATGGCTACTTGACAGCCTAAAGTTCCAGTGTGCTAAGCCCTGAAGGAAAGAACCAACTCGGCGAGAGAAAGGAGCAGTCGGCAGATTGCCGAGTGGTTCCGCGATGCAGTGTTCAATCGCACAAAGTTACAGACCTTGAGGATGTTGAAGGCCAAGACAGAGAGGCGATGGAAATGACCAAGGGGCGGATCACCGAGTAGTTCGACGATCCCGACTTACTTCGCCGAGTGACTCTTCGCAACACATTTTTGGCGACTATAAATATATTTTTGAACATTTAGTTTAATATTAATCAGACAAGTTTTCTCTAGTTTTCCTTAGCTAATTTGAAGAATTGAAGTTTTTCACTTTTGAGAAATTGGAAGTGGGTTTTTGAGATTCTTCAACTTGGACCATTGTAAAGATGAAATCAATCTTACCTAGTTGATGGAAACTCAATTTGGTAACAATTTTTATCTTTTTATAATGTCTAGCTAAAACCCTAATTCTTGGGGTGTGATTATGTGATTATGGGCTGATTTAGTTTATGGGTATTACTAATTGTTAGTTTAAATGCTATTTAGAAGTGAGTTTAATCATTAATTGTGGTTTAATTTAAGAATTGTAGTTGCAAATGCAGTTCTATCCTTCTGTTTTTGGCTTGCTCTAGAGAGAGGTTTTAAAACTAAGATTATTTATTGATGGTCTGTAGGTATTGGGTTGTCATGGGTTCACCTCGAGAGAGTGAATTCTAAACCTTTTTCCACACATTTAGCTCGAGAGAGTGAATGGACTAAAGTGTAGGCTATTCTTATTTTGCATGCTTGTTGATGTTCGAGAGAAATCGACTTGATTCGGGGTAAACTGTTAGAGAGAAAGTTTACCTTCTCTATAGTATAGCTTACTCACTAATAGTTAGCTATTTTTTAATAGTTGCAATTACCCATTTGTCTATATTAGCCTATAATCCAATCACATCCCAAGAACCCGTCTCATTATTGTTATTTCGTATTGTTTGTTACTGTTGTAGTTGATAATTTCAAACTAAAACCTCCTATTTGACATTCGTGTCACCCTCTGATTTGAATGATGTCTTTATTCGAAAACTTCTATTCCTATGACTGATTTAACCATGTTCACATTTTACTATTGAATCTTAAACACGTACCGCTCCCTGTGGGATTTGACCCCAACTCACTTAGTTGGGTTTTATACTGACTAGCGATCGTTGACACTTAGAATTGGATGAAGTGTCCTTGAAACGTTAATCAGTTTTAAGACTCTTTATTTGCATTGATGTAATGTATGTTTCTATATTTAAGGTATGAATTATTATCTATTTTATATCTTTTAGGATTTATCTATCTAGCTGTAACTTTTTTTAAAAAAAAATCTTGAGTTGAAATTCAAACTGTGGTTATAAAACTTAAATTACAATATATTAAAATTTAGAGATAAGTGTCAAAAACACACCTACATAATTCTTGTTTTTTTGGAGTTTCATACCTAAAATATTGGAAGTGTGAATTTCATACCTAAACTATCACTTATTAGTTTGAGAAACACACATCAGTGATATGTGTAATACATTCTCTCTTTTATTTGCAAAACCTTGTCACATGACATTTCATATGGATACAATATTTCACCTTGACAAAAATTAAATAAACTACTAATATTAGTTAAAAGATAAAGATTAAAGTATTCCTATCCTAAAAAATAATTATTTTTTAAATAATAATAATTATTTGTTTAAAAAATAAAATTTAAAATATTTTTCTCACCCCACCCTATCACCTCATCCCCACCCCCGACAAATCCCCATCCTTTTATTTTTTTAAATTTCTTTTATAAAATATTTTTAAAAAATTCAGACCTCACCCCCTACCCAACTCCTTCCTAAAAAAATTGATATTATTTTTATTTTTAAAAAAAATAACATCCTACTCCACCCCATCTAACCCTCTGCTCCTAATTTATCTTTATCTTTTTTTTTTTTTTACATTTTTCTCGTTTTGTGTTAGATATGTACATATATTTTTAGGAAAATATTTTTCTGCTTGCGTACTAAATATAACAGAAATAAAAAATATATTTTAAAAAAAGTCTTGCGGCAAGTAAAAAAAAATACTATATATGTTACACAAAACGAGAAAAAATTTGGACGCAAAGGGTTATGTGCGGTGAGGTAGAATATTTTTAAAAAAAAAATCAAAACAATATCTAAATTATTATTTGAAGGGATTGCGGGGGGGGGGGGGTGGTTAAGTACGGTGAGAGGAAGTGATGGAGTG
>JAJOOH010011822.1:0-17796 GCA_029582605.1 Solanum gracilifrons | reverse complement strand
TTATTTGCAGAAAGAGTAAAAAAGACTCTTAGAAATTCACAAGGAATTATTCCCTATAGTGATTTTACTTATGGAAAGCTTATTGGGGCTTGTACGCAAGAAGGCATAAATTTGTGCAATGAGTTAAAACTCTCAAGACAGCTTAAGATGGATAAGCTTAGAGAAAAGTCTCAATTAGGAGATTTTTGTACTCAATTCGGTTTACCGGATGCTTCAAAAAGCACCAACCGAGAAACTTCTAAATCAGAATCTCATAGATCTCATCATAAGAAAAGAAGATCTTGAAGAAGGACGAGAGAAGAAAGAGATGAGCGTAGGGCACATCGTAAATCTCATAGATTTACTAGGAATAGGTCAAGGCGAAATCTTGATAAGATTAAGTGTTATAAATGTGTAAAATTTGGGCATATAGCTCCAAATTTTAAGCTGGAAAAGCTTAAGACTCTAGAACTTGATGATGATATTCAGGAGAAGATTTGTAGTTTTCTTATACTTCTGGTTCCGAATCAGATTATGATGATTCTGAAGCAAGTTATGCAACAGAGGATAAGCAACCTGAGCCTTCTAAGGTTCATCAAGATTCGAATGATGCTTGCAAATGTCATGGTGATATTTGTCACTGCGAACATGATGAATTTTACAAGCTGCAATCTCAGTTCGAAGACATGAATATGTTCACTATCACTGCAGACAATGTGATAGAACTTCTAAAAGAAGTTACGGATAATACTCTTCGTGAAAAGATCATTTAATTGGCTGCTAGTAAAACTAGCTCTTCAACTAGTATTCCTAATGATAAAAAGGTTAAAGATGAGTTTAATTATTCTGCTCCTTACTCCTTGTCTAAAGTTCATAATAGACTCTCTTCTAAACCAACCATGATTATTTGTGATACCTCTTTTGATGATTTAAAAGGAGAAATTGAACATTAGAAGGAAGAAATTAAATTTCTTAAACAAAATCATATTATTTGTGATCACCGTCTTACTCAGATTGAGTCAGCTAGTAGCAAAGGAAAAAATAAGGTTGATGAATCTACTGCTGAAGAAAAAATATTCTTGCCAACACTTTGAATATTGATCCAAAACAAAATATGTTTTTAGGAATGATGCAAATTGTTACAACTCATAAATGATATGTTAAATGTACTATATTAATTGATAATACTTTTTCTATAACTAACATTGCTATGATTGATAGTGGCGCTGATGTGAGTTGCATTCAAGAAGGTCTAGTACCTACTAAATATTTTGAAAAAACAACTCATATGGTTAAATCTGCATCTGGTCATACTTTAGATATAAAGTATAAATTATCTAATACTTGTATTTGCTAGAATAAAGTTTGTATTCCTCATTCTTTTTCTTAGTAAAAAATCAGTTATACCCTCCTATTATTCTAGGAACTCCTTTCATAAATGCAATTTGTCCTTTTACTAATATAAATGCTAAAGGATTTTCTGCTACTTATAAAAATCAAGATATTAGTTATACTTTTATCTTCAAGCCTATTTCTAGAGATATTAATGCTCTAATTGAAATGAAACAAAAGCATGTTGATTATTTATAACTTGAGATATTTAGTATGAATATATTCGATACTTTACAATCTGCTAAAGTACAGGAAAATATTAAACTCATTTCTGAAAAAATGGCCATTGATATTTGTGCTGATCATCCTAGTGCCTTTTGGAATTGAAAAAAGCATATTGCAACTCTTCCATATGAAGATGATTTCTGTGAAGAAAATATCCCTACCAAATCACGTTCTTGTCAGATGAATACCGAATTGGTTGAATTCTGCAAAAAGGAAATTGATAATCTATTACAAAAAGGTTTGATCAAGCCCTCCAAATCACCATGGTCGTGTACTACTTTTTATGTTAATAACGCAGCAGAAAAAGAACGAGGTGTTGCCAGGTTAGTTATAAATTATAAACCATTAAATAAATTTTTAAAATGGATTAGATATCCTATTCCAAATAAAAGAGATTTATTAACCAGATTATATGATGCTAATATCTTTTCAAAATTTGATTTAAAATATGGATATTGGCAAATCCAAATATTTAGAGACCATTCATATAGAACGGTATTTAATGTTTCGTTTGGACAGTACAAATGGAATGTAATGCCTTTTGGGTTAAAAAATGCTCCCTAAGAATTTCAAAAAATAATGAATGATATTTTTAATCCCTATTTGGATTTCATCATAGTTTATATTGATGATATTTTGGTATACTCAAAGACTCTTGAAATGCATATTAAGCATTTAGACATTTTTAAGAAAATAGTTATTCAAAATGGTTTGGTCATATCTAAACCTAAAATGAGTCTTTTTAAAACAGAAGTTAGATTTCTGGGTCATTTGATTTGTCAAGGAAAAATGACTCCTATTCAGCGATCTATTGAATTCGCATCGAAATTCCCTGATATTATTACAGATAAGACGCAATTGCAACGGTTTTTGGGAAGTTTAAACTACATTTCCCCATTCTACAAGAATTTTTCTCGAGATTTAGCTCAGTTATATGACAGGCTAAAAAAGGATCATAAGAAGCCTTGGACTAATAGTCTCACAGATCTTGTAAAGACTATTAAAGAAAGAGTTAAATCTTTACCTTGTTTAACCCTTGCTAATCCTGCTTGGCCAAAGATTGTAGAGACGGATGCGTCTAATATTGGGTATGGAGGTATATTGAAACAAATTAATCCGCATGATAAAAATGAATATCTTATTCGATTTGATTCAGGAAAATGGAGCGATGCTCAGAAAAAATATGCAACGGTAGCTCATGAAATGTTAACTATCGTTAAGTGCGTATTAAAATTTCAGGATGATTTATATAATAAAAAATTCTTGATTAAAACTGATGCTCAGTCAGTCAAGTATATGTTTGATAAATATTTTGAACATGATGCGTCTAAGTTAATATTTGCTAGGTGGCAGGCACAATTAGCCCCTTTTGATTTCGAAATTCATTATAAAAAGGGAAGTGATAATTCCCTCCCAGACTTCTTATCAAGAGAATATCTTTCTTCTGATGGATTTTCTTGACTTCTTTCCTGATAAAGATTTGATTACGATTTTAAAGGCAGTTCCTCTAAATAGAGATTTAAAGGAACTTATATTATGGAGAATTATAGACGAAATGGTGATAGATATCGTCAATGATTACATGATTGAACATGAGCTTTATGAAATATTTTATTGTAATGAAGTTTATAACATCTTGAATGATTAAAAATATAACCTCTTGAATTATTAAAACTAAATGCTATGTTTGCATGATGGATCCTCTTTGGATAACCAAGGCTAGAGAAAAAGGCAATTATACTCGCGGAAGGGGAAGATCATCCCCAAGTTCATCAAGATCATCATACGAATCTTCATCATCTAGTACTCCAATTATACAAAAAGGAGGAATGCGTTTATATAACTTAAACTCTAGAGCACAAGAAAAAGCTTCATCATCAATACATCTGGAAGATATTCCAAAAAGTGATCCATTATATGCTAAACTACAGGAGTTTCTAACTCAAAAGCAAGGTGATTCTTTTGCTTCAATCGCCAAAGAAGAAGTTGATGATATCAAAACATATGAAAAGGTAGAGAAAAGAGAAATGATATTTCTCTTAGAAAACTCTGACATACAGAGAAAAGAAGAACCTTGGAAGATATTCCAGAGGTATTTAGTTAATGGGCTTTATTTCCTGGGTGAGTCATACAAAACTCAGAAATATTATGAGACTCTACTGATAAGAACATGCGTTGAATTTCAACATTTTTCAGGATATAATACAAGTGAGAATGTTTATAACTTCTCTAAAATGATTATAAAACACATCATTCATATTGAAGATTGGGGTATTTCCTCAATGACACAAAGACAATTCAGTCTGAACAATGTCATGGTAAGCTTTACCTATTGGGATTATATTCAGGCATTTAATAAAGTACTCTGTTATAACAATGAGAGGCATAAACATACTTGGTTTATAAAAGTATGTGCCAAGATATTTGCTAACCCTATACCAAATTGGTTTTTAAACTGGTGGTCATACCACGGGCCAACTATCAAAATATTGCGCGAACCATTTCTCAAGTTATACAAAGAATGAGTCAAGATTTCCCCAGATCTCAACAAGTTATATCATCAAGAACATATTTGTTATTTTCAACAAATTGAATAGATATACTTTTTTATAGAATTCTCTATTCCATGGATTCATAAATGGGTTCTGGAAGTAGATTTCACTGAGGAACAAATCCCTTGCCTAAACAGAACTTATTATAATAATTTTTGGGACAAGTTGATGAAGAAAGTTCCTCAAACATAGTCTATATATGGACAAGAACTGCTGGATCTAATAATGAAAACCATACGCGATTATAAATCGATTCCTAATAAAGGAATTATGACTGATGACTCAACCACCGTAAAACATATGGCTAGAAAAATTTCTAATCATGATGAAGGAGAACAAAATGAAATGATTATGAGATAGCTAGAAGAAGTAAAGAAAAAGATTCTTCTAAATGTAAGTCATTACGATAAATCAGATTCATCAATGCGTAGTGAAACAAGTGAAGATATGCACGAAGCTCAACAATATGAAGAAGACGCGCCAGTGGATGCACTGAAGAAAGCCGAAGATTTTTTGGCAAAATTAAAGGACAAGATGTAAAAAGAAGTGTAAAGCTTATCCGCGTTGGTAGCAGGTCCGCGCTACGGTAGCAACACTGTTCACCAACAGTAGATACACTGTTACCAGGTCCCAGATAGGGGCCCAGTATCCAGTACAAGGATGCTTTCTTTTTCTATAAATAAGTTTGTTTTTCTTTAATTAAGAGCAGGTTTTAGAAACCCTCTCTTCCGTTTTGCACTCTCTCTCTCTTGTAAACTTTTCTTACTAAGTTTTTTAAGCTTGCCGGATTTTGGCCAGAATAATAAAGTGTGCGGTTTGGTAACAACAAGGTACTTTCTTTTCTCTTTCTTCCTTGTCACGCCCCGAGCCTACACCCTAGGCGGGACTGGCACTCGGAGACCATTGCTGGCCCCAAGCAAACCCTTGGCCTGGCTTTCTTAACTCAGCGGAAATTTAACTCAACAATACAACTCAATGCAATGAAAGGTTATAAAAACAACCAACTGATGCATAGCATGCCAAAAGGCAACTCGAGTCTCAAAATAGAATATTTACATAAATACAAAGATGAGAGACTCAAAACTAACTGACTGACTGTCTATGAAGCCTCTACAATACTGAGATGGATGTTGGGACAGACCCCGCAACATCCTGATAACGCAAAACTAAAAGAAACAAAATATCTGAGTCCTCCGGAAAGCAAGGAGGCTCACCACTGACTCTGGAGTGCTCAGCTGGATCAACGACGTACTGGATGCTGATCCAGGGCACTTGTGTCTGCGTCGTCATAAGATGCAGGCCAACTGGCATCAGTACATTGAATGTACGAGTATGCGAGCTGGAAAGCTAAACCACAACTTAAGCTTGAAAAGAGTACAAGAGAACACTTACCTTGGCTCTGTTCAACTCATGAATAACTAAACTCGATATATAAAGCAATAAGACACATGCAATATATAAAGCTTGTAAAACTCTTAAAACATGACGTAGAAATCATATTTATAATATCATGTTTCCTCTCAAGGTCTACTTGTGCAATGTATGAATGAAGTCCCATACCCCCATCCACACTAAGCAGAACCTTGGAGGAACCATGCAATTTCTACTGTGGGAGCTTCTATAACCGACAAACCACCACTATGAATCTGAGTGGTGATACAACATTTTACCTCACGTTGCCCGAGGACCATCCTATACCTTGCCGTGATATAGGAAGCTAACTTTACTAAGTGGATCCACTAGCTTAACTTTACGGGTTCATCTAAAAAGTATGACCCGTTAATTCCCATGCTGGCTACATGATTTTTATGGAGAGTTGAGTTTAATATGAACTCGTATCCCCAATTCGGTGCTCAAGACTACTCCCAAAAATACTTTAGCTCATAAGTGTTTTAAACACATCTTTCTTTGGTTGAGATAATTACTCAAAATCTAGCCCAAAGCTCACTTGGAAACGATGTTCCTTTTTCTTGTAAACTAGCCCAAAGGCTCTTTTGGAAATCATAGTCCCTTTTCTTACTCAAATGTAAAAACATTTAGAAACTTCTTTGGGAATACATAGTTCCCTAATAGCTTTTGAGAAATGAACTCAACTTAAACTCTTGACTTAACTTGAAACTTGAGACTCTTTACTTAGCTTGAAACTCTAAGCTCTTTGCTTGACTTGAGACTTGAGTCTTAAAATGAAGTTAAAACGTTCAATAAAGACTCTTGAACAACCTTGAAGACTTGCTTGACTTACTTCTTAACTCTTAACTTCACTTGACTTCTAACTTCACTTGACTTCTAACTAACTCTCCTTGAATTGAATTATGAATTCAAGGTGTTTGATCACATGCTATTGATGAGTTCTTGACATTTAGACGTACTTTGGAGTGTTGGAAACAACTAGGAAACATAGGTACAATACCTAAGAACATGCATAAGAAAGTGGGGAATGAATGGGAAAACCTGGCGCTCTTGGCGCTTTGAGAGGCGCGGAGCGCCAGACCAAAAACTTCAGAGGGGGACTGCTGGCGTACTGAAAGGCGCGCCGGCCCAAGGGGGAAACTTCAGAACCCTTTTTGGGGCGCGTTGGCAGGCGCGACGCGCCAGGCCCTTGCCCAGAAAACTTGATTTTCCTCTCTTGTTTCTCCAACTCTAAACCTTCCAAACTTCCAAGGTTCCAACACCAAACACTTAGAACCATAAAACCCTCAACATACCATGGATTAAAACTCAAAACACAACCGGAAACAAGTCCCAAATCAACAAGAATTTCAACATCACAATCAACAACATTACCAACACAACCCAACAACTTCAACAACATAACCAATCTTTTCTCAATAAATAAAAGGGGCTTGGTGTGTGGGGGAAAGTATCAACCCACAATATGAACTCACTTACCTAGTAGGGATCACCCCCGACGATTTCCATGACGATCTTTGCTTGATCTCCTTGCTTGATCTTCTCTGTCTCCTCTTCTTCTTCTCCTCTTCACTCTCAAGCCCTAGCTCTCACTCTTTTAAAATGGGACAAAAATGATCCAAAATAAACCTAACACAACAATATAACTCCAAAAGAAATGGCTAAGGAAAAGACCAAAATGCCCTTAAAATTTCCGGACGGATTCCCTACCAACTGCCCAACTTTCAAAGGGCATAACTCACTCATACGAACTCGGATCGAGCAAACTCGGTGGCGTTGGAAAGGCCATTCCACGAGATTTGCAACCATAACTGGAACTACACCTAACTCATTCTGAGCTAGAAGTTATGACTGCTCAAAGTTGGCAAAAACTCGCCCTTTTTCCATACTTAGCCAAATTTCCAGATTTTTTAAATCTTTCCAAAAATGATTATTTCCAATTCTAAGCCTCTTCACAGTTATTCCATATTTTCGGATGTTACATTCCTGTCTTTTACTTTTATAAATTCTCTGATCTAAGCCGTGACTATGTCCGGCTAAAAATTTATATCTATGCCGGATAACTAACTTCTCTTTTATATAGACCATGAACGGATCTAAGCTTTATTTAGGTATAGAAGAATTTTAGTATGGCTTCTGGACTTGGTTCTGAGATTAAGGTACAGTCGGATCTAGTACTACTTTTATTGGCTTTGTCTTTGTGACTCCGTCTGATGAGCCGTGGGTTTTAGCCCGAAATTGAGTTTGATAAGTAGGGCGCCTGATACCCGGTTAGAACTATCAGACACATGGGCTCAATAAAAGTATGTATTAGCTTCTTGACAGGCCCTTTGCTTGGGTAAAATAATTAAACCATGCAGTCTGAGAAACTCTGTTAAAATTCTTGTGTATTTCGATTCTTATGTAGTTGGACTACCTCTAAGGATATTGACTTGCTTGATCTATGACTGGGCGGACCACCGCCAGGTCAGTGATCCTGTACCGTTGGTATCAAAGCGTAGGAACTTTTATGGTATATATATAATTGATGTGAAGAATTTCGGCATAAATATATTCTCTCTTTTATGGATCAAGAAGATATTAAAAGCACTCAACTAGAAGAGGTAGATATACCTCAAAACCTTGATTTGTTAAACAAATGGACTATTCCGAAAGTTAATATAAAAACCATTTATGATTATGGTTGGTTTGATAAGATTTCTAATAAACAGTTGATTAAAACGATTGAACAATCCTTAGCGTTAAACTCATCCAAACAAACTATTCGTTTATTAAATAAGCGTGATATTGAATTATATAAATCTCAGTATAAATTTTTGCATATTGGCGTGGTTCAAATTGCTTTTAAACCTTTAACTCTTAAAGGGTTACCAGAGACTTTCTTAGCTGCTCTATGAGATGCGAGGAATTTAAATTTTCGTCAATTTTAGATGGGTTCGATAGAATCTACGGTGGTCTATGGTCCAGTTTATTTTAATGCTCAGCCTAATTTGCAGTTATCTTTGACAAATTCTAATATATTAGATGCGTTAACTTTGAATGTTAAAACGCATGGTTATAACTATGCACCTGGATCTGAATTAATTTGCTTGTTGTATAGAATCTATTATAAATTACTTGCAACTTTGAATCCTAGATGTAAGTTATATGATACATCTGATCAAACTATTTTGGTAGAAACTAATTTCGCCAGATCTAAGGTCACTATTAGAAGACCTATAAAATGGGAAGAAATTAATTTTCCTACCACCTGGATTTTAGATTCTGTTATACCCCCTGAGCAAATGACCGATGCTGTCACTAATTCTGAATAATTCTCATATTAGTCAAAATTTCGATGGAAAAATTTGTATGCAGTTTGATGAAAAAAGTGTTCCTTATAGTAGATATTCTTTTGCTTCTAATAGAAGATTGGCTATTCGATATATTTCTCCGATAGAACCTTATTATGGTCCAGCTAGAAATCACGCTGCTTCTTTACATTCTTTATCAACAGTTGTATCTGCAGAAAAACAAAGAATTAAAATTAATCCTCTGTTAAATGTTGTTCAAACGAATGATAAATCATCTGATGTTTTGTGAATAATAATAATAATAATAATAATAATAATTTGGATAATAGGCTTGCAAATCTCTGCATTCCATGGCAATGCTGTAAAATCTGCAATGAACGTCATCTACTTGGGCATAATTTTTTACCGCATTAAATAGTTTTATTGGTAATTGAGGTATTTCTTTTAGATTTTGTTTTGCGTATACTTGATCTAAATATCCAAATTCAAATAATTGAGCTGTAATGCTCGGTGATCCATTTGGGAAAATTGATATTCTTGGGAACAAACTTATCGTTCCTAAAACACCAAATGTTTCTCCACTTTCTTCTGGGAGGTTGTATATCAATCTAGTGGATGTTAGATACTCCTCTTCTTTAGGATGCTGTTTACCAACCTGAAAAGAAGAAAACACTTTTGTTCCTGAAGGAACTTGATTAGCTTTACTTTCTGGTTTCCCAAAGATAATTTTTTCAGTTTTTACTGAAGATGAACTTGCTTCTTCTTTCGAAGTAGAAGTTTCAATTGCTTGGCTTTTTCCTTCATCTTTCAATGTAGGACTAGGCATATCCGAGCTTACCTTTGAGATGTTTTGGGCACTAAGTGCTAGTGGGACATCTCCTGCCACTTTGTTGGGATTGATATTCCTCTTTAGATTTGAATTCTGTTTTGGATATGTATCCAAAAGTTCATATAAGAGTAAAAATTCTCTCATGCTTTCAGCCTGTGTTGTGCTGAGCTGATTTAATTCAGATTGTACTATCCTTGACTGTTCAAATAGCTTTGATAGTTCATCTCTGATTTTGAATAGCCTTTGGCTTTTGCTGTCTATGGATTCATCTACTTTTTCCATTTTCTCATATATCCTGTTTAACAAGATTTTCGTCTGATTGTCCATATTGGACATTTCTGGATATAAAATCTGCAAGAAAATTGTCATTTCCTTTAATGTATTATATTTTAAATGAATAAAAGGATAATAACACTTGCCATCGATGCAATCTCCTGTACTGAGGTTTAGAAGGAAGCTTGTTAAAAATTAGTCCCGACACCTGTGTATTATCAGTTCTAATAACAAATTGTTTTAGTAAAAGGAAAGTAGAAAAATTTCAAATTCCTCTGACAATGGCTAATAATTCCTTTTCATTCGTGGAATATCTTGTTTCAGCATCATTGAAAGTACCACTTGTGTACCTGCAAATTTCATTCAAATCGGTTTGCAATAATGCTCCCCAATGATAGTCAGATGCATCTGTTTGTAAGACAAGATTGTCATTGTCTTCTGGTAACCTAAGTTTAGGTAATTTAGCACATTCTTCTTTTAAGCTTGTAATACACTGTGTGTGCTCTTCTGTCCATCCAAGTCTATTGGATTTTCTTATTAACTCTTGTAGTATATTCCCTTTTTTTAGCTAAATCTGGAATAAATTCTCCTGCGTAATTTAAACAACCTAGAAATCTTTGTATTTCTTGTTTTGTTGTTAATTTATTAGGAAATTCTATAATCTTTTTTGGGATATGTGATTGGAGTTCAATTCCATTTTTTGAAATAATCATTCCTAAGAATTCTATTTCATTTTTATTGATATCAGCTTTTTTCTAACTTAACACAATTCCATTTTTCAAACAAATTTCTGAAAATTCTTTCAGATATCTCAAATGTTCTTCATAAGTTTTAGAACATATTAAAATGTCATCTATATAGATGATTAAAGATTCTTTCTCTTAGAATATTTTATCCATTTTCTTTTGGAATATTTGTGGGGCATTTTTTAGTCCAAAAGGCATCACCAGCCACTCATAATGTCCATTAGGAGTACTGAAAGTAGTTAACCGTATAGAGTTTTCTGCTAATTTTATTTGCCAAAATCCACTTTTACAGTCAAATTTTGAGAAATAGGTTTTTCCTTTTGCAAGATTAATCATGTTATTTTTATTTGGGATAAAATATCCATCAAATAAGCAATTTTTATTAAGCTCTTTATAGTTTATTACTATTCGAGTTTTTCCTCTTTTTATTTCAGCATGGTTTCTTACCATGAATGCTGGGCTACTATGAGGACTTTTACTCATTCTTATTAATTTTAAGTTGAGCAATTCTTTGCTTTGAATTTTAAATTCAACTTTATCATCTTCGTTGTAAAGCATGAGTTTGACTCTAATGATTATGCTAGGGTCTTTTAAGGTTATAGTTGCCCTTTCATGATTTTGTTCCCATTTTTCTAATGGATTTTCTCCATAAGATTTTTGTAAATTCTCCTTAATCTTTTCTAGATTAAGACACTTACAAGTAATCTTTCTCAGATTTTCTAAGTATTTTCTTTTTTATTTTCCGTTATCTTGTTCAAGATTATAAAGATTTTGTTTTCTTGGGACTTTGATAAAATGTCCGCAAGGGGTTTTTAAGCTTATCATGTATAATGTTTGATGATAATCCTTAAACTGTTGTATAAAATCATTTCCTAATAATAAATCTGTTTCCAGTTTATCATAAGCAAACAATTTATTTATAGAAACAATTTTTGACCCTAAAATTATTTCTACATTTTCTTATGACTTATTAAGATTTTCTTTTTCTCCTGTGATCCCAATCATTGAGATGTTATTTTTATTTGTCCCAATCTTTTATTAAAAAAGATTTTGCTAGACTTGCTTCAGATCCATTGATTATTTGGCAACAAGTTGTAATTTTAGTATCATAGAAAGTTATTTCTATGAAAACAGATACTTTGAAAAAAGTTTCTTTTGGCATTTACATTTTTGGCAAAAAACACGTTTCACCTTTGTAAGATATTTCTATGCCATTTCTCCCTATACTGTAATCCTCTATACTACTTAGGAAAAGATTTCCTAAGATTAGATCCTGATCACTTTCATGATTAGTAATGTAACAAGGAACTGTTATTCTTATGGTATCTAGTTGAATAGGTAAATCTACCATATTTTTACAACTGAAGTTATTTCCTTCGAAGATTTTATAATTATATTGCTTTCCTTCGTATATTGATAGTCCATCAAGGATTATACCTTTTACATGATTAGCTGTTGCTCTTGTTTGTATCAGGATTCCTTGATTTTTCCATTCAATTCCATTGAAAATTCTTCCTTTTATTCTAGTAACATCTGACATTTCTAGAATTTTTGTAGGATATCTGTTAGATATACTTTTTCTAATAGAATTTCTTCCATATTCGATTGAAAGTCTAGGATTACTAGAGCTTCCTATTTCTTGTGTTTTTCCAAACTGAATCTCATATTCATCTGGAATTTGAGATTGCTGAATTTCTGCTTCAACAATCCGTGCTATTCCTGCACATTCTTGATCTATCTCGATCGTTCCTTTATTTTTATAAATTTTTCCATAATTTGAATTTGTAACTGTGTACAAGATTTGGTAATAAATACTCATTATATGATTACTTGGTTTAAAAAGATCTTTTCTTTTGATCTGAAAATGTAAACTCAATGCATCATTAAAGTCGGCATCTTTGAGTGAAATACAATACTTAGGATAATAAGTAAAGAGAAGTTTTGTATAAGCTAGGTTTCCCTCTATTATACCAAGATTTCCTTCTCTTGCATTTATAAATCTTTCGTCTGACAAATTTATAGCTATTGGACAGTTAATACCTTCTTTTAAGGTTGATTTGACTAGTATTTGGATTCCTCCTAAATGAACATAATTCATTTTTTCCCTTTTTCTTTCAGAAATTTTTCTAAGGATTTGATCTATCATTGGTTTTGTTAACATATTTAATTTATGTTTTCCTGTTGTTTGGGTAATTTCTATTACCTTCTCTATTTCCTGATACTCATGATAGGAAATTTTATCTCTTGCAAACATTCTTTGCATTCTACTTAATAGATTATCTTCTGTTTTAAGATTTAGTTTTAATCCTTGGATTTTTCTGAAAATTTCTCCATCAAAGGTAGCTTTTAGAGCGTCTCCTTTGTGATCTTCTTCAGTTTCTAAGACTTGAACTGAATCTTCTTTTTCTTGTATTTCTTTACTCATCTAGTTAGAATCTTCTGAACTGGTTGAAAATTCCTCAAAGATTTCATTAAAGAAGTCTTCACTTCCTATTGATTTTATGGATTCAAGATCTGAATCGATTACAATTCTGTCGATTGTTGAGATTTTTACTCTCCTTTTATTACATTTATAACTTTTATGGCCTTCTTCACCACAATTGTAACATTTGCATTTTTCTGCAGGTTTTGTCTTTTTAAATTCTTTTTTCTTTCTGAAATATCTTTTTCTACGTATGTAATTTTTTTTGGAAAAGTTTTTTCTTTTTATTAAACCTTTTTTAAGTTTTCTTTTCTTATAAGGTTTATCATTACATGCCCATTGGGTGGCTGTATTTGTATCTAGACAGTAAATCTGTGTATTTATTCTTTTAGCTTTTCTTTGTATATTGTGTGACATACATAATTGACCTAATCTATCTTTTAGGAAATTTATTCTTTGACCAAGAGTGTCTCCTTTTTTATTTTCTTTTTCATATTCTTCTCTGAAGTATTTTGCCCAGAAGCCTGGTAATTTTTGATAGTATTTTTCAAGATATGGCAACATTTCTTTTTCACTATCAAATATTTTTTAGTAATATTCTTCGAATTCACAAGTGTATTCTTGAATATAACTCATTTTACAAATTTGTAATTTTTCTAATTGCTCTTTAGCAAATGTTCTTATCCTTTTTCTATTGTCTATTGGACTTCCTTGTCCACCAAAGAATTCATTTGCTATATATTGTTTTAGGATTGTAATACCTTCTTGTAAGGAGCTTTTTAATCCTTCTAATGTATCATTTTTTATTATTTTTACTGCATCTTCTGATAATCCAGAAAATCAGCCATTTACTTTTCCTAAGAAAGTGTTTACATTATGATGTATTTTTCTTCGTCTGTATAACTTCCTTTTCCTAATAGGAAATAAAGAAGTATATTTTGAGACCATAGATCTAAATTTGTTTCTGGATCTCTTTTACAATCAAGATCTAAAAATTGTGTTCATATATCTCCTGTTGGGAGTCTATTTGACATAAACTTTGATTTTTCACTATTATGATAGTGTTTTATAAAATCTTTATTCTTTTTTGCTTTATTTGCAAAATTTTCATCATCTGGCTCTTGCCGCTCTTCTTTAATGGACTTGGATCCATCACCTTCTTCTTTTTCAATTTTTCCTTGGGGTCCACTTGTTTCCCCTTTATTCATAAATACTTTTATTTCTTCTTCTGAAAGATTTAGATCTTCCATGGCATAAACTAGTTCATTCATTTTTTTGCAAATCTTCTTCTATTTCAACTGAGTTTGCTATTTCCGGGTTTTCATTATATTCGAAATTCTTTTCAATATTTTGTTTTTCTAAGAATTTTTTGAATTAATATTTCATCCATACTCCCTTTTTGATAAGTATTTTTACTTGCAAATTTCTTTGCTAGTAATTCATTTATGTATTTTTGGCTTACTCTATTGTCGAGTCTTTCAGTTTTTTCTATTATGTTTATTATTCTTCCTGGAAAATTTTCTTTTATAGAAGTAATTTCTATTTCTATCATTTTTAGCCTTAGGGTAATTTATTTATGACTTTCAACTAAGTCTTTTAACAATTCTGTAACATCTTTTAGGCTCATAATTTATTTTGAAAAGTAATAATCATAAGTATTCATATCATTTATTTCATATAATTCTTCTTCGAATTTATTTCTTAAAGTAATTATACTTAAGATCCTTCTTTTTAGATCTTCATCTAGAGGTTTGATTACTTGTAATATTGCTATTAAGGTCTTGTCTTCTATATACCATATAGGTTTTACTAGAGTAAAATCTAGTTCCATATTAATTAGTACTTGGCTCTGATACCAATTATATTCTTGTTGTTTTTGAAACAAGGTTGCGGAAATTATGTTGTAAAAAGCACACAATTTTTAAAAATTCTTTGAGCATCTCTATAACAAAACTGCTCTTTTATTCTAAGCAATTTCATTTCATAAATTGCTATAATCAATTTTGTTGATGTTAAACAAGTACTCAAATATGCTTTTTCCATTTCAGGAAGGGCTCTATTGATATGATGGATAGCTATGCGATGTTTCCATGCTCTCCTTCTAATTAAATGCACGTGGAGTTGTATATGCTTCATAGCACGAATATGAAAATTATACAAATATACTTCATGAAATTTTATTCCCTATAGGTACTAAGTAAGTCTAATATGTCTAAGTATAATATAGTTTATGCTTTTAAAATAATATCATGAAATAATAAGTTGTGCGTTTATACCTTCCTCTTTTGTTCAATGAATAGTCCCTTATCACCACCACAGTAGTTCTCCTTTCAGGCCATGAATAGTTTTTCACCCTAACGACCTCGGTCTTTGGCTACTTTTCTACTATTCCTCCTTAAGGCGGAAGATCGCAACCTTCGTTTAAGGACTATTTATGGAGTAAGAAGAGAGATATAGAAAACCAAACTTTATTTCATAAGATTATTTTACAAGCACACTATATTACAACTCACAACATAAAAGAAATACTTTTCCCTGACGGGAGAAGTTACTACTCACACTCACTCATACTCTTAAAGACACCTATCATTTTTCTTTCAAGGGTTTTTCTCTCAGAAAATGTAGTTTACCTTTTAGTATGAAGTTCCTCTCCTTTTATAGATTGAAGGAGGGACTTATTACATAATGTCTAATTCTTAGGGACCTCCCTAAGTTTCTACATTCTTTTTAGTCCTCCATTAATTGAAGATTCCTTTGTTGATAAGATGAAGATGACTTGTTCGTCTTCTTTTGTTGATGGCCAACAAGATGTGACCTCTCTTTTTGACTTTAAAAAAGAAAAGATTCTTTTCTTTGTTGATATCTTCATGACGTAAGTGCTTACGTCTCTTGTTTTGTCTTATTTGTCCATTATTCTGAACCGGGATGCTTATGATCTAGCATTTTACATGCTAGATTCCATGTTTCTTTCGTTGCTCCTAATCTGTGAAGCTCGATGTCAAGAATTCTATCTTTTAACTCTTTGGACTTGGATTTTCCTTTGGTTATCAAAACCCAGTCTTGATCTTTATCTATGACTCGACAGTCTTCATTATAGAATCTTTTAAGAATAAAATACAGTGCTTTTATTCCTAATGCTCTTCTAGTTTGAATCAATTTTTTGTTGAGATGGGGAAGTTTTTTGTCTACGCCTGTGGCTTTGACATTAAAATCTTTTATTTTCTCAATCGATATGCAATTGAGAGTTGGATAATAATAATAATAATAATAATAATGATAATAATAATAATAATAATAATATATTTTACCCAAGCAAATGGCCTGTCAAGAAGCTAATACATACTTTTATTGAGCCCATGTGTCTGATAGTTCTAATTGGGTATAAGGCGCCCTACTTATCAAACTCAATTTTGGCTTTCCAGAATTCTAAACCATTTTCGGGAAGTTCCATTACCCGACTTAAAAAGAACGAGGTGTAATATAATTATCAAGAGTTTTATGAAACTTGTGCATTACTTAATAAGGACTTTTGTAGTTTGATAAGTAAGGCGCCTTATACCCGGTTAGAACTATCAGACACATGGGCTCAATATTTTTATATTAACTTTCGGAATAGTCCATTTGTTTAACAGATCAAGGTTTTGAGGTATATATACCTCTTCTAGTCGAGTGCTTTTAATATCTTCTTGATCCATAAAAGAGAGAATATATGTATGCCGTAATTCTTCACATCAATAATATATATACCATGAAAGTTCCTAGGCATTGATACCAACGATACAGGATCACTGACTTGGCGGTGGTCCGCCCAGTCATAGATCAAGCAAGTCAATATCCTTAGAGGTAGTCCAACTACATAAGAATCTATAAGAGACCCATGGTCATTGTAAATCACTGTAGATCGGTCACTGTAGATCACTGTAGATCACTGTAGATAGGTCCCTTTTTTCTTCTATAAATAAGGTCTTTTGTAGTTTGAAGGAGGGGCGTCGATGATTAAAACTAAATGATATGTTTGCAGGATGGATCCTCCTTGGGTAACAAAGGCTAGAGGAAGGGGCAGTTATACTCGCGGAAGGGGAAGATCATCCTCCTCAAAAACATCATGATCGTCATACGCATCTTCATCCAGCTCTCCAATTATACAAAGGGGAGGAATGAGCTTGGTAAAACTAACAAATTTCTCAAAAGAAGCTACTTCTTCGATACATCTGGTTGATATTCCAGAAAATAATCCATTATACGCCCAACTGAGAGCATATTTATCTCAAAAGCAAAGTGATACTTTAGCATCGGTGGCAAAAGAAGAGGTTGGTGATATTAGATCCTATGAAAGGGTAGTAAAGAAAAAAATGATATTTCTTAGTGAAAACTCTGAGATACAGAGAAAAGAAGAACCCTGGAAGATATTCCATCGATATTTACTTAACGAATTATACTTCCAAGGAGAGTCATACAAAACCCGCTTGTATTACGAGACCATTTTAACGAATACAGGTAGTGTTGAATTTCAGCACTTCTCATATTATAACACTAGCGAGAACGTTTATAACTTCTCCAAAATGATCATAAAGCATATTATATCAATTGAAGACTGGGGTATATCCTCGATGAAAGAAAGGCAGATCAGCCTCAATAAAATCCCTACCAATTTCACTTATTGGGATTATATTAA
>JAJOOH010011821.1:0-21657 GCA_029582605.1 Solanum gracilifrons | reverse complement strand
CTATAATCGAAATAGAATTGGAATTGAAAAGGCCAGAATTGGAATAAATTAGAATAAAATAGGCTAAGTTTTAAATGACTTTGAGGAAAATCAAAGGAATGCTATTCAATTAAAGTACTACATATATTAAACATTTTCATACAAATTATACACATCTAAGTTTTAAAACATTTAAATAAAATAGTTATTTCGAGTTTAACTATCGATAAGTATAATAATAAAATAATTTAATATTTTTTACCAATCAAGCTAACTAAATATATAAATTTTTAGATAAAATTGGCTAAAATTTTAAACTCGAAATATATTTGAAAATACGTATTTAAACGAATAGCATTTCCGAAATTGGTTATAGGTCGGTCAAAATTGGGTGTCAACAGTACAAATGAGGAATTGGCCTGGCCAATGCTTGATCAACGCTTTTGCTCTTCACCTCTGCTTCATCAACATCTGTGGGGACATACCCCAAACCAAACTTTGCTCCTTTGGCGGGGATTTGGACAGGCTCGACAATTCCTTGAAAGTGTTTCCCCAACCCAAAACCTGGTTCGAAATCGCTCTGGAGCATAACAGTAGCAATCATTTTGTACATGGATGGCATATGAGGTTGCGGAGCCAAAGCATCACCGGTGGCATTTATCAGCTTCACCGTGTAGAAATCGCAACCTCGTGAACAATCGGCGCATACCCATCGGAATGACTCTCCTCACCATGAATGACTAATTTCTGGTCCTTCCAAACAAATTTCATCAGTTTTTGAAGGGTAGAAGGCACAACCCCAGCCATATGGATAAACGGTCTTCCAAGAAGCAAATTGTAGCTGGTATTGATGTCTAACACCTGAAACTCCACATTGAATTCTGCAGGCCCCATCTGAATATCCAAATTTATTGCCCCTATCGTGTCTCTCTACATTCCATCGAAAGCTCTCACATTGACCTGATTTTGTTGAACCTTTCCCAAGTTAAATTTCAGCTGCTTGAGATTCGAAAGCGGGCAGATGTTGAGACCGAATCCACCCATCGTCGACCAAAACATGATTTATAACTTTATCCCGGCATTTGATGATGACGTGCAGAGCTTTGTTGTGCATCGTGCCTTCAAAGGGCAGCTCTTCGTCATAAAAACTAATTCGATGTCCTCGAATGACCTGGTTTATCATGGCTGCTAGATTGTCACTGTTAGTACCCACAAGCACCTAAGTATCATCCAAAGCCCTCATCAGGGCAACTCCGAACTCATCAATAAGGCCCACACAGAGATCTGAGCCGACGTCTTCTCCAAATGCTTCACAATTGAATAATCTTTCGGCTACATTTTTCTCCAGAACTCCTCAACCTCGGCTTCACTGATCGGCCTTTTTGTTTGGTCCTTCTTTTGCACACCTTGGATCAGATCTTCTGGCGTGTAGCACCTACCTGATCTGGTCATACCCTGGGTAACAGCCGTTTCAATCACAAACTTTGGTCGGGCAAGAGTTTCTCGTGGCACCAAGGCAACAACCTTCTCAGATGTCAGAATCACAAACTCTTTCTTCTCTCTAATGCTCAACGAGGCTACAACCCTTTCCAACTCATCAGGAGCAATCAGAACTATTGCCTTTTGTCACGCACCAATCATCATTTGTCTTTATCATATTGATAGTGACGCCTTCGTGATTTGGCAAAGGATTACTATTGACATTGGGCGCGACTGTCTGAAGAGAGACCACTTCTGGTCAATCAGGTCTTGAATGGTATGCTTCAGGTTGATACAGTCCTCAGTAACATGTCCAACACTGTTGGAGTGATATGCGCACCTCTGGTCAGGTCTGTAAAACTTTGAGCTAGTGTCAACTGGCTTGGGCCTCACTGGATAAATATATCCTATCGTAGTTAATCGCTCGAATAGCTTTGTTCGGCTTTCGATGAGTGGAGTGAAAATTTGGCGGGCTTCTTCTCAAATCTAGGACAAGGGGGATCGTAAATGCTTTGTGGAGGAGGAAGCATTTGATGATAATTTGGAGCGTTTGGACAGGGGGCTTGATATCTAAGATATGAGTTGGTTTGGTAATTTAGTTGTGGAGCTTGGTAGTTCGGGGGGGTATTTTGGCAAAGTGGAGCTGGGTTTTGGTACATTGGGGGAGGAGTTTGGTCGTTTGCCTGAACGTTGGCATAGTTAGGGGCGGCATTTCGGTAGTGATGAGGTGGAGTTTGGTAGATAGTAGGGGGAGTTTGGTAGCTAGGATGGGGAGTATTTTGATAACTGGGGGATGGGTGTTTTGATAACTGGGGGGGGGGGGGTATTTTGGTAATTAGCCTATGCATAACAAGCCGAGTATGAACTCTGTGAAGGTCGAGAATGACCTTGGTATGATGAGGATTTCCTTGGGGTCTTCTTCCCCTCATAAGAGATAGAGGACACATCTTCTCTTTTCTTCTTCAACAAGCACGAAGATCCGGGCGAGGCAGCAACACAGACAATCTTCCTAGTTTTCAATCCATCTTCGATAGTCTTACCTAGCTTGACTATCTCAACAAATTTTGCTCCAACGAGCAACATGATTCTGTCATAATATTCAGGCTCTTGCACCCGCACAAACACTTCGACAATTTCCTTTTCTGACATAAGAGGTCTAACTCTAGCTGCCTCCTTTTGCCATCTATATGCGAATTCTCTGTAACTTTCGGTTGACTTCTGCTTCATCTTCTCCAAGGAGTAATGATCATGAACGATCTCCACATTGTAGGCGAATCGTTTGATGAAGTCCTTAGCTAGAGCGTTCCAGCTAGACCACTGTCTCGTTTCATGAGACGTAAACCATTCTAGAGCCTCTCTGCTCAGACTTCGGCTAAAAAGCCGCATTAACAAAGCTTCGTCTCTCCCAACTCCTACGAGTTGGTCACAGTAGTCCCTCAGGTGTGCTAAGGGTTTCCCCGTTCCTCCGAAGATGTCTAATTTTGTCACTTTGAACCCTTCTGGGAGGTCTAAATTCGGATGAATGCACAGGTCTTCGTAACTCAACCCGGCGACCTCAAGAATGCAGTTCAACTACTTCATGGCTTTTCTAATTTCCTCCTTCATGTGTATCTTGGCGGTCTCTTCCTTTGACCTCTATTCTCTCTCCCTCTCCTCATAGTGGTCTAGCTCCGAAATGGGCATCATGCTCGTTGGGGACTGGTATTTGGATAGTGGTTTTTTGCGGTAGTGGTGGAGCAATAGAGGGACTCTGTCCATTTAAAAGGGCGTGATAGTTTTGGAGAAAATTCTGGGGGCTGGTATACTGGTTTTGATGAAGAAGGGAAGTGCGTGGGTTATTAGCGTTTGGTGGTTTGCATTAGGGGGAGGGAGTGGTGCTTGGAGGTTGGTAATTTGAGGAGGGGGTGGTGTTTGATAAGAGACTGAGGCGTAATGAGGGTTTTGGGTGGTAAGGTCAATGATTGAGTACTTACGAGCAGGACATGAAGGCGGGTTTTGATCTTGTTCCACGTTAGGAGGGGGAATTTGAGCTAGAGGTCTTCCGTCTGGTTGAGCGTTGACAACAAAAATCGGAGGAGGCAAATTTTGTTTTCTCTGCATCTCGATCCTCATCTCAACAATTTGTTGCATCAACTGTAAGATCAACTCATTCTGATCAGCAAGGGCGGGCTGAGCCACTACGACATCAGTAAGGCTGGTTTCTTTGTTGTTATCACCCATTGCTGTTTTTCCCTTTTGTGAACTTTGACTGGGGAAGGAATCTGTAGGACCTTTAGATATAGTGAAATAAGGATGATCGGCTAGTGTATCAACACAGATCAGTTCTAACTACCTGTAGAGAAAACAACTCAAAGGCAAATCTGCTAGTATTAGGTATAGATGAATAACGCAAGATATCACATAGAAGGCATAAACACATAAAAGTTTCTTCATTTGAGAACATGTTAACCCACGAATAATGGGGACTGATTTTTGAACAAGCAGGAATTTACTCGTTTTATTTTGAGGCGAGTGACTCAGAAAGGTTAAATTGCGTTGAGCTAAGGTCTTCTTGCTGCATCTCTGGGCATCTGCTGATGTGAATTTAATGTTTCCTTGTAGAATGAAAGAGAGAAAAGAAAATTTTAAAATATAGGGGCCGGGCCTTGAAAGACTGCCTACGTATCTCCCAAGGAGAATTCAGGCCCTACATAGTTCGAATACAAAAGAAAATTCTCATTTCCATTCATTCATTTCTTGAAGATTACAAGGAAAGTAAAGACATACAATAAAGCTCCTAAAGATAGATAGTGCTTTTACCAAGCTTCTTCTTCTGACTGTTGCATTAATCACGAGGGGTAAACTCAACTTGAATCTTTCCCATGTTGATGAGGGATTCCACGTCATAGCAAAACCCGCTGCACCTTCCAATGTTGTGATCTATGGCGTCATGATAAGGGCAGGGTTTCTAGATTTCACTTCCAATGGGATCTATCGCTTCGCCATTCTTTATGAGAGAGGCCAAGACCCTTTTTCGAACCAACTGACTATAGATACCCAACAATGTTTTCTTGAAAGGCGTGAAGTAGTAACAATAGAAAAAAGTGTGGTTAGTGACCGGCATACTGGGCTTCGGTTGGTCACAGGTAAGGACGATGTTCTCACCCCACATATACGGGATTTCCCTAATGTTGATCAGGTTGAGGATTGCTGCCTTAAGCTCCACACATTCCTCTATAGTGTGTCCTCTTTGGTTCGGGTGGTAGGCACATGTCTTTTGAGAGCTTTCATGCCCAAACCCAAAGGTGGTTCCTTCGAGAGGCTTCAGCATACCTGACGCCTTAAGGTGCTCGTAAATGAGAGCACACGGAACGACTCTTGCCCCCACGCTATGTGTCCGCTCATAAGCCGGGAGAGTGATCTTTTTTTCTCTTCCTTTTAGACGTCCCAGGAAGGGAGGCATATAGATGATTTCCTCATCGACATCTTCTTCAGTAGCCCTAGGGTGAGTGTCTTCGGGACCACTATTGGCTTCTTGATTGAAGAAAGAGCATTTCCCGCGTATCTTCTGAAGTCTCATTGTTATATCATTCTTGAAGATGTCATGTTCCTTCCGCATAGCAACCGTCTCCTCGTTCATGATAGCATATTTTTCCATCTTAGCTGCCAACTCTGCATTTGGTGCTGCACTTTTGGACTGCACAGCTGCAGTGGCTAGTTCTACTTCTGTCTTCTTTCTCCCATCTCTCGAATTTCTTGTTTGAATCATCGCAGTTTCATACTTAGAGTCTCCTCGGTCATCTCCATCTCGACATTCTTGCCTTTTTCCATCCTAGCAGCAATTTTACCTCTCATGAGATGATAGAATAATGTTTTAGGAGTTGGTAGTAGGATTTTATTTCTGGCTGAGAACCTCAAGACTCATAAATTTTGGTCGGACATTTTGGTAGTGACTTGTATTTGATATTGTAGGGATTTTTGGAATTTTTTTGAAATGGAGTTGGCTAAGAATGTCCTCATTCAAAGCAACGTATCACATAAACAGTTAGAGCACACAACAAAACAAACAAATATTGCGTCCTAAACATGAATGTGACCCTTTTGTGCCTAGGGTAGGCCTAGCGAATTGAAAGATGTGTATGTCTTTTTAAACCAATTCATTATCCCCAAAATATTTCATTAATAGCATTCAAAAATGTTTGACAAACATAAAATTGGGGAAAAGAGTTCGGAAAATAAATTACAAGACAAAGTACAAATAAAGCAATTCCACGCAGGGGATGATAACAAACTCCAAGCTCATCCTGATCTTTCACCAAGTCTGCTCCTCTTGGCTATGCTGACCTCTTCCCACATAGCATATTTGTTCACCCATAGGTGATCTCTTGCCAACCGAGCCCCTTCTTGATGTCTGAACCTCTCGACTGACTGAATCTGCTGTTCCATGCTATCATCTAGTTCTGACATGCATTGCCTGGATTTTTGTAGCTCTTGCTTCAACTTAGCTATGACTTTGGCGTCTTCTGAGTGTCGACGTTGATGCTCCAACTCCTTACTATCAAACTTCTCTTGGAGTTAATGAAGTTAGATTTGATTCTTGGCTCCAACATCTGCAATAATATGGGGAACGTTTAGACCGGGTTCGATAGTTCCGACAAGACTTTTCTTTAACCATTCTTTGTAATCCTTAGAACATTCCGGACGAAACCTATTTGGCACCGGCTCACCCAATACCCTTCGAGTTTTCCATAATTGAAGCATCTTTTTAGTAAAAGCGACTTTGCCATTTTCATGATCCGTCACAAATCTTGTCATTTCTTCGATCTGAGGAAGCTCTTGTTTCCCTCCTAGCTGTCTAAGTACTCGAGAATGAGCATATGGTCGAGTTCCTCTCAACCCAACAAATATCAAATAAGCGGCCTTTCCACTTCGGATCATGATTTATTTTTTTATTACCAAGCATGGGATTGACCACTGCACATTTCATCTCTCAAACCTTGAAGTCTCGGGTACCAAAACTCTTGACCTCCAGTCCTGTTGAAATGATTACGTTGCACCCACCAATCGTGACTTTCGAGTCTGTTCGGTCTTTTCCAAGGGACCTGGTTCTGTTGGATCATGAACTTTGATCAAGTGCCTCATCATCCACCATTGAAGTATTATGTTGCACCCTTGAAAAAAATGTGTGCCACTTTTGCATCTATCCAATGCCCTATAAATATCAGCAAGGATCATAGGGGCCAAATTGTAGTACTTTCTTGCTGACCCGTAGCCTACTCCATTAAAAATAACATGAGTAACCATTACTACACTTGGATGGATGGTGTAGTTTGGTCCTTGGGGAAACACCATTGTCCCAAGTAGACATATCGCAAAAGCGAGGGGGCGTGTTTCCTTCCGTTTTTCTTCCGAAACAAACTCTTCTTTGAACTTCTCGTAAGCTCTTGCACGTCCAAATCGATAATACAACTTCCAAAGTGGAATATTTGACCCGGGAAGCCTGTCCATCCATTCAGCTTTGACGAGTGACAATTTTTCTTTGATTTCGGTAAAATCCCACACTTTTGGAAAGAGAAGATCAGTATCGGGTTGGTGTTTCCTCTTGTTGCACATGCCGACACTCTCGTAACTTGCAAGAACTTTATCTATAGTCGGGGTCAACTCTAGTTCCCCAAACCGAAATACCATGTTGTCGCTGTCCCAAAATTTCACCATCGTTCCAATCAAGTCGGGGTAAGCCATCATTTCCATTAATGACGGGAGATGACCTATATGTCTTTGAACTTTTTTCTTACTTCCCTGTTCATGAATTTCCACCAAACTTGGAGGTAAGGATCATGTATAGTCACCATTCGGGTTCTCAACGGCTCACATGTCGGATTCATCCTACAAGAAAAACAAACAAAGGTAAGTTAACCCCCACCCCCACTTGATAATTGATTTGTTTAAAAATGACATATACATCCTTCAATTAAAACACATAAGTATGATTGTCTTTTATTGACCAAAATGGGTCAAAGAGACATAAGGTGGGCTTCTAATGGGCCCAACACGCCTTGGGTGTTGGGTCAACTTAGTTCAAAATGCGCTAAATCAGGGATTTGGTTTCACTTTACGTTAGTTGACTAAGAGTGGCTTTTGAAAGACCGGGAACCCAAGTGGACAACTTAGGCTGTAATTTATGACAACCATTGAACGCATGACGTACTAATAAATCGCCGATCCTTTCAGAAAATGGTTGAGTATAAGAAGTCCGGCTGCGATTATGCAGAAATCGTCCTTAATATACTATACATACGATGGAATATGCCATGAAATGCAATGACAGTTATAACAGTTTAAGCACTTTAAGCACAGATAAACAATTCATAATCAAATAAATCAAATCTTATGGTTAAAACATAATTAAGTCCTAGCAGATTCGACATTTATGTTTTACTTGAAAATATAAATAAAAGAAAAATGACTAAGTTTTTGAAAAATCGATTAAACTTATGATTTAAGCAAAATCGAATTTCCAAAAGATAGAGTCGCCACTTAACTTTTTAGTAAAAATCAAGAAAAAACTTAAGGTTTTCAAAAGACCTAAACAGATAAAATCAATTGAAAATAAAAGGGTTCGAGTTCAAATGTACACTCTGAGAAGGTGTTAGGCCCTCGGAATGTCCGCTAACTTGCGGTTGACCAGCAATTTGACTAAAATGACTTTGACTAATTTTTTTTAAAAATTTTAACTAAGTAAAAGAACTCATTTTTTATTTATTTTCTTATTTGTTACTATTATTTTCTAATTAATTATTTTTTAAAGGGAAATAAACTAAAGGGGATCATTCTAAAGGGAAGTAATTTAAGTGTTGATAATACCAAAATTGAAATGGAAGTTAGGTAATAAAATATGTATAAAATAAATATTTATATTTTGAACACAAAAGCGAAATGGCTATCTATGGGAATTAATTAGATCACACCATAAAATAAATAAAGTTAGTCAAATACTATAAAATAAATAAGAGAGTGAAAGGAAATAATCAAATTTGGGCCTTTTGGCCCAAATTCCACAAATCTTGGACCCTGCTGAAATTCCCTTGGGCGTTTACCCCTTTTCGTTCTCACTTATATCGATATACACCCAATGTATATTTAAATCGTGTATATCGCTGATCCTCGGACTCCGGACCTGTAATTTTGTCTGAACTTCGTGTTTCCGCACTTTTCACCTGTATTTTCACGTTTTTGACATGTATATAACTACACTTTTGACTGTATATCACTCTATACAGCAAGTATATCAGTGTATACAACCCCCTTTTTGGGCTTTTTTGCTTCCGAAACCTGCGTATCTGCCTTCAACCTGCTCTTTGCTACATTTTAGACCTGTATACCCGTGTACACTAAGTGTGTTCGTGTATATATCATTGTATATAAAAATGTATAAAGTCCATTTTTTTATTTTTTTCGAGGCTTGCAATCCCCTTTCCAGCCCTGTATTCAAGCTATTGATCGCTATCCCTTGCTTCACACATCAGTCCATTGGGACTCAGCTTTAAACAAGACTCGAGGAAATGCAACTAGGCCTCAATGGCCCATTTGGAATGAAAAGGAAAGGGAAGCAATGGAGTTCGAGGAACTCACTCGAGATCACATGAAATAGAAAATAAAAGAAAAGGATTAACACATATTCGTAACAAAGAAACTTAGGAATAAAACTTAATCAATAAAGAAAGAAAAACACACTGATAGCAATATAACTTAACAATTAATAAATACTGTATTATATACTTATTTGAAACCATACTCCTAAATCGATAACGAATCGACTAAAATCTTTTTCCTAAGCATAAATGGGTTATTAGAAAATAATTTTAATACCAACTCCAACGTTAAAGAAAATAAGGGATGTCTTAAAGAAACACAGACTTTTTAACAAATGAACAATCAAATTCAACTTGAAAACAATAACTTCCCAGGGCAACATAACTACTGATCTAAATGAAATAAAAAATAAGACAAAAGAACAAGGAGTGAAACAAGTGCAACCCATATCTTGATCTAAGAGGGCAAAAAAAATTATATTTGCAGGAAAACACTATTTATAGACCCAAACACTCAGCAAAATTATAGTCACTGTAACATGAATCAGGTTACAAAATGAGGAGAAGGCTCTGAATAAATTAAAGCAAAACAGACCAGACAAATACTCTTCTAAAAGCTAATAGGGGTAACCTGAAGAGAAATAACTCGAGACAAAATGATAACTATAGATGCAAAAAAAATAAAAAAAAAATAGAGCCAGACGACATCAAAGGATTAAAATAGTAAATAATCATAGACTAAACATGGAAGATTTGATCAAAACAAAGCTTAAACTAAATCAATGACACATTCTATCAGCAAGAGGAGTAACACTTAGCTATATTCAGGTGCTAAAATGACAACTCAGTATCAACATTAAAGTAAAAAGCGAGCGAAAAAACAGCAACCATGATCAAAATCGAAAGCTTCAAACAATGGAAATACGAGATGGAGAGGAATTTAACAAAGGGAAAATGATATTACCTTTTTCTGGGCAGCGAACAGGGAATACAGATAGAGGAACAACGACTTCGACACCATGACGAGATTCCGACGAGCTTTGCAAGCGGTGAGCACAAAAAGCAAATCCCTCGTCGATTCTTGCCTGAATATAGCTACTGATTTTATGTATGTATTCTTATATTTTTATTTTTTTTCTTTCTTTTTCAGCAACTAAAATCTCCAATATTTTTTCTAACACCAAATTTTCCAACTAAAGAATCTCTTTGAAAAAAATCTTCCCCCCTTTTACAGAATAAGAAGAATATATATAGGGGATTATTAGGGTTCCAAACTGAGGGGAACAGGGCTGGAAGAACCGGATAAGAACAAGGCCCAACTCCAATTCGAATTCAAAATCTTTCACCATTCAAGCTAAACAATTTTCCCTGCGATTTCTACCTATTCCGAAAGAGGAAGAGCGAATCGACACTTGGGATTAATTCCATTGTAGCTGCTGCCCGACATGTCTTCATCTCGCGCTAGCAAGGATGAAAATGCGTGCTGTCAGGTGCTTTTGCTGCTGTTAGTGAGGAGGGCGTGAAGAAGACGCCAAAGAGGGGTAAAGTACTGTTCCACGTTCTGTTCTTCTGTGTACTGTTCGTGTATTTTGACGCTGCTGTTAACATTGGGTTTTTCTTGTGAAGAAGAAGGGGGCTGGGTCGGGTCAAGTAAGGGTGGGCTGGGTGTGCTGATTGTATTGAGGAAATGGAATGTTGGGCCATGAATTTGGTCAAATTTGAGAAAAGGACCAAAATTTTGGTCCTTTAAAAATTGATTAAGCTAGAATTGGATTTAAACTTTGGCCATATGAATCTAAATTAAAGCCAAATGTAGTCAAACTTAGTTGATTAGGATAAGTTCGACTAGTAATTAAGCAAGATGAATTAATATAGATTAATCAATAAGCTTCTTAATTTCAACGAAATAAAATAATTGACTTAATTATAAATGAAATAATTTAAAATATAAAATATTATGTAACTAAACTAATTAACCAAATATTTGATTTAAACAAAAATCTTTTTGCGACTATTTTCGAACATTCATAAAATATACTAATTAGACACATAATTATATAATAATTAACTGAATTATAAACTAATTAACTCAAAATATAAGCTATTAATTAATTTAAACTAAATAACCAAATATTTAAATGAAACTAAAATCCTTTTGAGACAATTTTCGAACATTCATAAAATATACTAATTAGACACATAATTATATAAAATACCATATTTATTATTTAAAATTATAAAAATGAAAAAACTACTTAAATGACTTTGAAAATTATTTTGAATTTTATAAAGCCAATTATATCAAACCATTTAGAATTTAGGAAGCTCGATGATTAATTTATATTGTGGAGGTTCAAATTTGGGTGTCAACAAATATTTTTATGGATTGCTTGCCGTCTTTTTATGATTCTATTGATTGTAGAACCCGAGTGGTCAAGTTTCAGTTTCCAAATGAGCCTACCTAGAGTGGAAATGGGGGAATTTTATGCCTAAGAGCCAGATTTTTCTTGTCTAAAATCTAGGAAGATGATTTCTAAGGGTTGCATATACCATCAAGTTAGGGTGAGGGGCATGGATTCTGAAACCCCTGCTCTTGGGTAAGTCCCTATTGTAAATGAGTTTCTGGAAGTGTTTCCTGATGATCTACCCGGTATTCCTCCCGAAAGAGAAATAGAATTCTATTTTGACATTCTCCTAGATATGCAATCTATCTTTATCCTTCATACCGAATGGCTCTGGCAGAACTTAAAGAACGAAAAGAGCAATTGAAAGATTTGTTGGATAAGGGTTTCATCCGACCGAGTATCTCTCCATGAGGTGCTCCAGTTTTGTTTGTTCGAAAGAAAGATGGTTCACTTCGTATGTGCATTGACTACTGGAAATTGAACAAGGTTACCATTAAGAATAAGTATGCTCCAAGGGTAGATGTTTTTTTGACCAACTACAAGCAGCAAGTTACTTCTCTAATATTGACCTCCAATCGAGTTATCACCAATTGAAGGTAAAAGAAGATGACATTTCGAAAACAACTTTCCAAACTCGGTATGGTCACTTTGAGTTTTTGGTGATGTCTTGTGGCTTGACTATGCTCCGGTCGTAGTTATGGATTTCATGAGTTAGGTGTTTAGACAATACCTAGCTATGTTTGTGATTGTGTTTATCAATGACATCTTGATCTACTCAAGGAGCAAAGATGAGCATGCCGATCATTTGAGGATTGTGTTGGAAGTCCTCAAGGACCAACAACTTTTTCCAAAGTTTAGTAAGTGCGAGTTTTGGTTAAGATGAGTGGCTTTTCATGGTCACATTGTTTCTAGAAAGGGTATTGAGGTAGATCCAAGGAAGACATATGCGGTTAAGAGTTGTCCTAGACCTATATCCCCTTTAGATATTAGAAGTTTCTTGGGTTTGGACGATTACTACAGAAGGTTTGTTGAAGGGTTTTCTTCGATTGCCTCTCCATTGACGGCATTGACCCAAAAGAAAGCAAAATTTTTATGGTCGAAAGCATATGAAAAGAGTTTTCAGGAATTGAAAGATAGACTTACTTCAGCTCTGTTGTTGACTTTATCGGAAGGAACCGATGGGCTTATTGTCTATTGCGATGCTTCAAGAATTTGGTTAGGATGTGTCCTTATGAAAAATGGGAAAGTCATTGCCTATGCCTCAAGGCAACTTAAGGTGCACAAAAAGAACTATCCTACCCATGATTTAGAACTAGCGGCAGTTATGTACGCTTTAAATATTTGGAGGCATTAGTTATATGGTGCTTCCCCTTCTCTTTCGAACTTTGAAAACCAAGGTTCGACTTGCATATGTTTAGCATATAGTTTGAGTAGCATGATGTTCACTTCTTAGCGCTTAGGCCACTACCTAAAAGTACGCTTTTCGCTCTTTTCCTCTTACATAACAACGATGGAGGAGATATTAAGCACGACTTTCTACGCAATGATTTCTTCTTCTCTTATGATTTCTTAGGTTATGTCGATGTTTTCACTGACCACAAAAGTTTTCAATATGTGTTTAACTAGAAAGATCTAAATCTTCGCCTAAGAAGGTGGCTTGAATTACTTAATGATTTTATATGAGTGTTCTCTATCACCCCAACAAAACAAATGTAGTGGCAGATTCTCTTAGTCGATTGACAATGTGAAGTGTTTCTCATATAGAGGATAATATGAACGAGTTGGTGCGAGATGATCATATATTGGCCCGAATGGGTGTTAGGTTGGTTGACTCTAGTAAACGTGGTTTTGTGGTCCATAATGGTTCAGAATCATCCTTTATGTCATAAGTGAAATCAAAGAAAAGTCTTGATCCAAATTTGGTTGAATTGAAGGAAACGATGCTTAAAATGTTTGTTGAGGCTTTTTTCCAAGGGGGAGATGGTGAGCTTCGTTATCAAGGCCCTTTGTGTGCTCCCAATAGAGATGACTTGAGAGAGTAAATCTTATTAGAATCCCATAGTTCTTGATATTCCATTCACCCTGGAGCCAATAAGATGTACCGTGACTTGTGGGAGGTATATTGGTCGAATGGGATGAAGAACGATATTGCGAAATTTGTGGCTAAGTGTCCTAATTTTCAACAAGTGAAAATTGAGCATCAGAAATCGGGAGGTTTGTCCCAAGACATTTGTATACCTACTTGGAAGTGTGAAGACTTGAATATGGATATCATCGTTGGTTTACCCTACACTCGGTGGCAACATGACTCGATTTGGGTTATAGTAGATCGAATGACAAAATTGGCTCATTTCATTCCCGTCAAAGTTTCTTATTCGGCGGAGGACTACACTAAGTTGTACTTGAGTGAAATTGTTAGGTTACATGGAGTGCCCTTATTATCTCCGATCATGTACCCAATTCCCTTCTCAGTTTTGTAAATCTTTCCAAAAAGGGCTTGGTACTCGTGTTAAGCTTAGTACAACCTTTCATCGTCAAATCGATGGGAAAGCGGAGCGTACTATCCAATCTTTGGAAGATATGATGAGAGCGTGTTTAATTGACTTCAAGGGTAATTGGGATGATCACTTGCCTTAGATTGAATTTGCATATACTAATAGCTATCACTTAAGTATTGGATGGTTCCATTTGAGGCTCTATATGGTAGGAGGTGTAGATCTCCAATAAGCTAGTTTGAAGTGGGTGACGTTACTTTGATAGGTCCCGAGTTGGTATATGAGGCTATGGAGAAAGTTTGGCTTATTAGAGAAAGGTCAAAAATGACTCAAAGTCGACAAAAGTCCTATGCCGATGTTAAAAGAAGAGATCTTGAATTCGATGTGAATGATTAGGTCTACTTGAAAATTTCACCCATGAAGGGTGTGATGAGATTTGGAAAGAAATGGAATCTTAGTCCCCGTTATGTGGGCCCATATCAGATTTTGATGCGTATTGGTAAAGTTACTTATGAACTTGAATTGAATTGCCTAACGACTTGGCATTCATGCATATGATTTTCCATGTTTCCTTGTTGAAGAAATGTGTTGGTGATCCTACCTTTATATTACCATTTTAGAGTCTTTGGATAAAGGATAACCTTTCTTATGAAGAAGTTCTAGTTGAGATCTTAGATCGACAAGTTTGAAAAATGAGAAATAAAGAAATTGCTTCGGTGAAGGTTCTTTGGAGGAATTAGTTAGTTTAGGGTGCTACTTGGGAAGCCGAGGCTGATATGTTATCCCGTTATCCTTATCTCTTTCCCTCTATTCCTAATCTAGCTTGAGGTATTCAATTCCTCATGGTTTACTCTTTTGGTTTCATGTATCTTAGATATTGCCATGATTTCCTCATTAGGCATGTTCATGAAAAACTTGATTTTTGAGAAAAATGAGTTAGCTTGTTTGATTTCTTCATATTTATGTGCATTTGAGTATGAGTTGCATATAGTCCTTATGAAATGATGTTTTGAACATGTTTTAGCTTGGAGTTTATGTTTCCTCCTCAGATATGTGCATTGATGTGATTACATTCATATTGGGGTGTTAGGTTTAAGTTCCTACCCTCTATATGATGTCTTGAATCCCATTCGAGGACCAATGTTCCCAAGTGGGATATATTGTAACACCTCGTATTTGGAAATATGGAAAATTTTAGTTTTTCCAAAAGCCTGGTGCAAGTACAGATGGAGCCACCGACGATCCGTTGGTGGGACCACGAACCATAGGTGGGACCGTTGTTGGAAAGTCCAAGTTGAGTTGAAATATCTAGTCCTAGTACTTTTTGAGGGTTCACCAAGACGGTCCGCCATTCAAGGTTCGAGCCTTAGGTAGGTCTCGTAGGAGAGTCCCAGACTTAGTGAGATTCTAGGACAAAAAGTTGGGACCCACACACCGTACATAGGGTCCCGTCGTTGGGGGTCCAAATATGGTGGTCTCTGAACCCTCCGACGGTCGACCAAGACGGTCAGTGGTATGACCTATGGATTATAGGTCAGACTATAGGCGAGGATCAATAGTTATTTTAAGTGGCTTCTTGGTATTTTCCTTAATTGTGTTAACCCAATACTATGTCGTTTTACCCTTTACCCAAAGCTCTATATAATGATTTTTAACCCCAAAACACCCAATACAATTTACTCTCCTAAATTCCCAAAAGATGAAAAAGCATCCTCTCAAATATTTCTCTCTCTTAGGAAGATGAAGAAGAAGACTAGGGTTTCAAGGTCAAGTCTCCAAATCCTCCATTCCTTGCAATATTTTGGCATCAAGGTATGATAATCTTCACCTATGTAGCTCTTTCCTCCATAGGGTTCCTAAATTCTCCAATTTACAAGTTAGAAATTTCCAACTGAAGTTAGGGTTTTCTTCAATGTCATGGGTTCCTTTCAATGTTGATTCAATTAATTGTTTTATGAACTATTATGCATGAATTGATATAATTCTATGTTTATAAGATGAACTCCCATGAACTCATGCTTGACCCATATTTTCTAGACTATGATGATTGAAAGTGGGTTTTGAACTACGAAAAATGATTTTAAGAAGATATGCATGTTCCTATCAAATTGATGAAAATGATCTAAGTTGCTTTGAGAGTAAAGCATAAATGTTGTTGGTTTTGATTATTGTGAAAGGATTTCTCACATATTACTCAATATATGAATGTGAATGGGTTTTCTCACATAAAGGATTCTTAGAGTTAAAGGTTTTCTCAACTAAACTACGAATCAAGTTTTAGGATCTATTCTAATGGTCAGACAAGAGGGGATTACCCATATCCTCGTAATTATTAGACAAGAGGAGATTATCCATGTCCCTTAAAGATAAGATGAATATGATTGATGATTATTCCGTGGGAATTATTCTCAGCACCGAGTGGACAAGTGGAGATTACCCGTGTCCCATAAACTATGTTGCACCATAGGTTTTCTTAGATTGACATTAGCTAGTGGATCCACTTAGGCTAGAAGTTATGGTTCTTACCTTTGCAAGTAAGGACAACCCTTTTTGGTGTGGGGTCGACACTGGATTTCATGTTATATCTCACATGGTCTTTATGACCATAATGATGAACTAAAGTTACTTCTAGAAGTATCTCACACGTGTTCAAAGATGATTTTACTTACATTGACCATGATTATGATTACACTTCTAATCTTTTATCTTATTTTTTAAACTTGGTCTTTGCATATTGCGAAAGGTCCCTTTTAGCATGATTTGGTAACTTTTATGCATGGCTATCATACTTGATACATTCTTGTACTAATGCATATTCTAAAAATGTTGGGTGCAACGCTCCAATTCCGTATCCCTGTGGCTAGTGATCACTTTGGTAGTCTTGAGTAGTGGTGAGTCCTCATGTTCCCATGATCGAACCTTTTATTGTTTTTTGGATTTACTTTTCAGATAGTGTATGTGATGTATGTGTTACTTCCCAATCACTAATGATGTAATAGATGGCTTTGAGACTATTTAGACTTCCGCTTCATTTTTTAACTACTCTTTATTATATAACTATCTTTTGAACTTTCTGATTCTATTATCTTGTTTATGCATGCTAAGTATCTTGTGTAGGGCCTCTCGGGGTCCTATAAGCTATGTCACATCTAGGGTATACATTGGGCCGTGGTATTTAAGATGACCCAACCTATCCATGATTTTCAAGCACTATTGAGCAACACATTTACCCATTTGTGACATCAATTCCAATCTCCGCACCCTGGATTGCTTTCTTTTTGGCTGATTCTCTAATGCTTTAGTTTAATTGGGACTCTTGCTATCAATTTTTTTTCATAATTTTGGTGGAGTCATTCACTTATTGTTCTTACGTGGTGCAAATGAATTGATTTACAACTTTAGTTTCTTGATATAATTTCCTGCACTATATTACTTCCTGTGGGGTTCAACCCTGGCTCTTAGTTGGGTATTTTAATTAACAACAATCACTTATTCTCTTAATATTTTTAGGATAGTTTTAGCGTTATCAGATTCTGTAGTGAGATTTTATTGATTGAGTGTAAATCAAAGAGGGGCCTGACACTTGACTACTACAACGGTACCGATTCTTACTTGGTTAGAGTTATGGAGTGTGTTACTTTTTCTATCGGCCTGATCAACAAAAGAATGCATATCACTTGGGTTAGAGACCGAACAAATTTAGTAATGTTTTGTAGTTATTCAATGGGTAGAAATTGGCAGGCTATTTGGGTACGATCTTTTCGGTAGGTATGATGTGTTGTAGTTGTGGATCTAATGGATTTTCACGGTGTGGTATTAGTGGTATATGAAAATGGATATGTTGATTGTCAAGTGCAAATACTAACTAATTAAGGATTTATCAGTTGTATCACATGCTCGTATAATTATATTCAATGTTGCATTCATATTTTAGAAACCAACTAGTTTGTTACTAAGATGCTTAGGTTAAGCATTGTTTATAAGGAATATTTTAGTTGTAGATTTTTGGTACGGTATTAATGTGTTTAGGTTGTGAAGTGTATCCCGGGGATTCTGAATAAGGACCAGTGATTTCATCTTAAGCTCCAAGAGAGTGGATCGATATCGAAATGGGAAGCTTATGGGTAAAAAAAATGTCCCAACTAGTATAATTGTGTGAAGGCAATTGATGATTTTAGTAAGAAAGTGCATATAAAATTGAGTTAGTCCTTTAAATTTTGTTGGTATAACTGGTTGATGGTCCCATGTCGATGATAAGGTTGCCTTTGAGGTGATGGCAATGGCTACTGAGCATAACAATAATAAGAGTTTTTGATGGATTATGACCAGGATACAATTATATGATAATGATAGTAAATTAAATGGATTCAATACGGTAATAATGATTTACGGGTAGCTAAACTTGTGGTTTGCTACTATTTGGTGAGTAGTGTGGTCGTATAGAAAATTGTATAATATGTTAACACACAACTCGAATGGAATTAAAATGAGTTAGAGTCATAAATGGAAAGAATAAGTGGGATTTAGTTTACCCTTCAGAAGGAGGCGAGAACAATGATATTTACTCTCATTGCAAGGGACAAAGATGTATCTTTAGATAGAGTGGAGAATTGGGATCAACAACACGTGATTCCATCTCTTTTGCTCTTGTTAAGGTGATAGTGTTACATGTCATTCATATGGGTTAGAAACTGTTTGATAAGATTTCAGAAAGAAGTTTACAGATGTTCAACTCGATTGTGGTGATAACTCTTTGTGGTTTTGATTTTTGTAACTCGTATGGTTGGAATTAGAATTCAAGTTTTTCATTGTAAGTTTATGATCGTGGTAGTATGTTTTGTCAATGTGTGGATAGGTAAGGTATGAAATGATCGATCAAATTGAGTATTGAGAATTTTGAAGTACTTGTGCATGGTTTGGATTGTAAAGTTTGTTACTTTTGACTGTGAAATGACCTAAGAAAGGGTTTCAGTTAAAAGTGTTGGTACAAGGTAAAATTTTCATGGGTTGTTGGTCAAAGGATAAGATTGGTAACCAAGTTAGCGAGAGGAACAAGAGTCTGTTGTGTTGAAGAGTTCAAGGTATTTGAAATTTGCATCATGGGAAGAATTTAGGAAAGGTTAAGGAATAAAACCTCTCATATATACCTTTGGTTCGAAGTTGAAGGCTGTATTGATTTTCTCCTTTGAGTATAGATGTGACTATGAGATGTGAACATGTTTAGCATAGACTTACGGAGTTATCAATAATTTTATGAAGATTGAGTTTTATTTTGGTGACAAATAATGATGTGTGGAAGATTTTGTGTTGTTATGTGGGGCTAGATTGTTCAAATTATAGTAGGTGACTTATAGATGTTCAATGGTATGTACCTATAATTCTACATGGTTATTGAGGATTTTGAGGGGATTGAAACTACTCTGTTAAATGGGACTACATAAACTGTTATGATGCATTATATAGAAACTTGACATTAAATAAAGATTATGTGCTCATAGTATACATAATTATTGGAGTGACCAATAATTTCCCTAAGATTCGACATGAGTATATGACGGTGTGAATGGTATTTGAAACTTGGCATGTAAAAGATTGCATGAGTCGACTTTAGGCAACACAATAGCTTTATCTCGATGGGAATGTATTACTAGATTTGAAATTAGTGTTATCAGCCTTGGGTGGAACCCGTGTCTGTCATAGAATGCTTGCATGGAACGAAAGGAGCCATAATTTATAATTTTTAGAGACGGCAATATATTTTCTAAAAAGACATTGATACTAGTGACAGTTTGAGAGCAAGGTAAATGGCAGGTGTGGTTATGATGCTCTGTTAGTATTAAGAGTGCTGGTTTCAATGGAATATTGTTAGAAATGTGTAGGGTTTGATAAATTGAGTATGTGTATGATTATAGTGGGGACTAGACTAATTGATTGTGGTAGCTAGCTAAATATCAAAGAGATGGAGTCAGATGAACGGAAATGTTTGATATGGGCACTATGGAGAGAGTATTTTGTGTTATTACCACCTACTTTGTTTTGAATATGGTTTGGAGTGTGATTCACTGCCTATGTCCACACATGTATTCACATCTATGGGTGAATCCTCAGAGGTGGATCGGGTGTACCGATCCTATGATTGTCCTCTTATTAGGGTGGCATTCTTGGGCAGACTTGGCATTTCAGTTATGGAAAATTTGGTGTTGTTTGGGATAGTTGAGTATACCAGTAGTTCTACACGCACAACCTTGCTTATGAGAACTTATAGAAGAGATACTATGAAAAGTTACAATTCTCTAAGAGTGTTGTTATAGGTTCTGCATTGTGGGGTGTATCGTATGTTGGGTGGTTACTTGATCATTTCCTTCTTTGGGGTAGCAGAGTTTGATTCCCCCTTGATGAGTATCCGTTGTGTAAATATCCAATTTTGACTTAAGCTTGTGGAAAGATTGTGTTGTGACAAGGGAATCTTGATAAGATCTATGACGCTTTTGTGCATTATGAGTGTGTGGTGGTTGGTTCAGGTTAACTTCTGGTTGTCGGAAGTAGTGATTTATAATTTTATCGTTGTTATGTGAGAAAAGATTCGTCCTGGTGGTTATGTTATGGTCCTGAGGGTTTCGGTTTACATGCATTGGGTTGATGGAATAGTCTATGGCTTGATAATCACTCTTGTTTTGTAGATCTACCAAATTTTGATTTAAAAGTTCAGTTCGTAGTAATTGACTTTGATGGAATGGTCTTAAGTTGGATCTCACTTGGAGATATAATCACTGATTCTGGAAGATCATACCTCAAGCTACTGTTGCTTCTTCTTCTTCTTCTTCTTCTTCTTCTTCTTCTACTACTACTCCTTCTTCTACTACTCCTTCTTCTCCTTCTTCTCCTCCTTCTTCTCCTACTACTTCTTCTCCTGCTTCTTCTCCTTCTTCTTCTTCACCTTCTTATTCTCCTCCTTCTTCTCCTCCTTCTTCTCCTCCTCCTCCTCCTTCTCCTTCTACTCCTTCTCCTCATTCTGCTTCTGCTTCTCCTTCTCCTTCTTCTTCTTCTTCTTCTCCTTCTCCTTCTCCTACTCCTACTCCTTCTCCTTCTCCTTCTCATTCTTCTCCTTCTCATTCTTCTTCTTCTTGTTCTTCTTGTTCTTGTTCTTGTTCTCCTTCTCCTTCACCTTCTCCTTCTACTTCTCCTTCTCCTTCTCCTTCTCCTTTTTTCTCCTTCTCCTTCTTCTCCTCATTCTTCTCCTCTCCTTCTCCTTCTTGTTCTCCTTCTCCTTATTCTTCTTCTCCTTCTCCTTCTTCTCCTTCTCCTTCTCTTTCTCATTCTCCTTCTCCTCCTTCTTCTTCTTCTCCTTCTCCTCCTTCTCCTTCTTCTCCTTCTTCTTCTTCTCATTCTTCTTCTTCTTCTTCTTCTTCTTCTTCTTCTTCTTCTTCTTCTTCTTCTTCTCCTTCTTCTTCTTCTCCTTCTTCTCCTTCTCCTTCCCCTTCTCTTTCTTCTTCTTCTTCTTCTTCTTCTCCTTCTTCTTCTTCTCCTTCTCCTTCTCCTCCTCCTCCTCACCTCTTCCTCCTCCTCCTTCTCCTCCTTCTTCTTCTTCTCCTCCTTCTTCTTCTTCTCCTCCTCCTTCTTCTTCTTCTCTTTCTTCTCCTCCTCCTTTTTCTTTTTCTTTTTCTTCTCCTTCTTCTTCTTCTTCTTCTTCTTCTTCTTCTTCTTCTTCTTCTTCTTCTTCTTCTTCTT
>JAJOOH010011820.1:0-41283 GCA_029582605.1 Solanum gracilifrons | reverse complement strand
AAAAGAAAGTAAAAAATATAATTTGACTTTATTGACACTTCTAGCTTAAGGTCTAGACATAGCTAATGCAACCTAAAAATATGGGTATTTGAACCTCTTTTTATTTATAAATTATTAAAAAGATCTATGAAAAGTGACACATTTTGTTATATTAATTAAAAATTAAAAATATTAATGTGGATAGAAAAATTTGAACCACAAATCTATAAGTTATGCACCCCCTATTTGTACTTACTTATCAATATACTAGAGTATTCTTTTTAACTTTGGGTTCACCAATACAAATTTAAAAAGATAATTAGAAAAATAGTAGTATTATATAGGGGTTAGGTATGGGAGGATGGGTGCATGTGAACCCCCTCCCCTTCATGTACATATGCCCCTGCATCACACTCAATTTTGACTCTCCCCGTTAATTAATTAGTCAAGCTTTTTGAATTTTAAATAGAGTAAAATAAAAAGGTTATAGCAATTTGTTTATGTTTGCTGAGTAGTTTTCTTGGTTTTTGTTGGAGGCTCAAGAAACTAGCACCTTTCCTAGATGGTGGTTGCTTCCTTTGTATGCTTTGTAGGTGTAATATTTTTATGGTTAAAGATAATAGTTCACAATTTATTATAAAAAATAAAATTAGTTATAATTTATAAAAAAGAATAAAGGAGAATCTAAGGTGCAAAGCATTAGAAAGAATTAAAAAAAAAAAAAACACGAATATTAATGGTACAAATTGCAAACTATTCTATCGTTCAAGTGGCTTTTTATCAGTTGTTACTTTGTTGGTAAAATGAATTACTTCACTAGACAGTAGTTTCATTATATTGAATGAATGACCATTTGATGTAACATTTTTTCTTAAAATTAAGGCTTAAGTCATTCATGGCCCCTTAAAGTTGTCCGCATAATTCACTTAGACACCTCTACTAAGGCTAGTACCTATTAGACACTTTAATATTAACAAATACATATCTATTAGACACAAAATGATAATCAATACATAAAATCCTGTGTGTGTAACTCACACGCCGTAGCTTAAAATAGTTACGAATAAAATTATGACACTTGGCCCATGGCCTATTGCCCAATCTAACTATAAAAAAATATTTTATAATTTTGAAAGATAAAAAAATAAGTACTGTTTTCAACCCTAAATATTTCAACCGCACCTACTAAAACTTTTCCCTGTTCTTCTTTCTTAGGCACTCGCCGTTCTCGACTCCTTTGGCAGATTACTTTTTGTTTTTCTTCTTATTATTCCTATAAATTATGGGGATTAAATCTATTCGTGAATAATCCGTTGCTTAGCAAAATGATTTTTGAGATGCCTATGAAAAATAAATCAATGTGAATCATTTGGAAATTAACAGCGATAAGAAATCGAGAATACTCAAATTAATTCTATGAAATTTTAAGATATCATTGTCAATAAGCTTAATTAACTTATATTTTAATTTGTGTGGTGATGTCGGTTCAAAGTGGCCAGAAATATAGATGAACAGAGTTCGACTAACTTTCTTAAGTACTTCAATGCCTGAAAATCTTCTTTCTTATTGCAAAATCAAATTAATTAGTAGATTTAGATTGCATAAAGAATGAAAATAAATGAAATAACAAAGTTAAAAAAAAAAAAACCAGAGAGTATGGACGAAGAAGACGATGGCTGAAAAAAGGGGTGGGGTTGATTTCTTGGGTTTACCAAGAAATTAATTTTAAATAAAAAATGATTTTAATTATTTTAATGCCAAATGTCAATAAAACAAAAAAAGGTACAAGTTCTTAGAAAATAAATAAAAATAAAATGATATTTCGAACCTGTTCACGCGCCTAATGTCAAGTAAGGTACATTTAAGTTGCCACATCAGCGTTTTGTGTTTAATAGATATATGTTTTGAACAATTTAAGTGTTTAATGTTGAATTATGAACAACTACACAATCCTAGCATACCATAGATGAGCTAATCAGAGAGACATTGCAGAAGAAGAAGAAGAATATTATTTCAGTAGTAATGTAGAAAAACTCAATTGTACATTTACAATGGAACAGTGCTTATATATGCACACATACTGACTCCTAACCGACTAACAGAAGAATTAACAACTTTCATAACTAACTTGGCTAATCTTTTAACTACCCTTAATTGTCCTTATGTATTGCATCAAGTAACCCCTATCACATTACTTCCCCTCAAGCTAGTGGGTGCAAAAACATTCAACACACCAAGTTTGCCTACTAAAAACTCATGTTGCAATCTGGGTAGTCCTTTGGTTAATATGTCTGCAAGTTGCTCCTTAGAGCTTACATGTTCAGTCTTCATAATCCCTGCCTGTATCTTCTATCTGATAAAATGACAATCAATTTCTATATGTTTTGTTCTCTCATGAAACACCGAATTAGCTGCTATTTGCAAAGCTGCCCTGCTATCACTGTACACTATAGATGGTTGTTCTACTTCATTCCCCAGTTCTTTCAACAATGCAATAATCCATACTAACTCTGAAATTGCATTAGCCATGCTTCTATACTCAGATTCAGCTGAGCTTCTAGATACCACACTCTGTTTTTTTGATTTCCATGACAACAATGTTTCACCATGTTTAACTAGAAAATCTGACATTGATCTTCTTGTATTAGGGCATGCTGCCCAATCTGCATCACAATAGACACTTAGATTGTTTGACTGTTTGCTACTTAATAGTATTCCAAGTCCTGGTTCCCTCTTTACATACTTCATCACCCTTATTGCTGCTTCCCAGTGTGTGAGGGCTGCTGTAAAAATTGGCTGAGTGTTTAGACTGAATAGGCAATATCTGATTTTGTCATAGTCAAATATAACATCTTGCCTACTAACCTTTGATATTGTTCCTTGTCTTCAAAAAACTCATCCTCTAGATCTCCTGTGAGACAGTCCAGTTCTGGAATTGTTAACTTCATATTGGCTTCAAGTGGAGTCCAAGCAGGTTTGGCACTTCCCAATCCCAAGTCTCAAATGATTTCCAAGGCATACTTCCTTTGGTTCATTAAAATACCTTTGGTAGATCCACTAAACTCCATACCAAGAAAAAACTTCAATTCACCAAGATCTTTGATCTTGAAAGCTTTGTGCAAAACAGTCTTTGTGTGTTCAACAAGAGTTAAATTGCTTTCTGTTACCAGCATATCATCTACATAAACAAGAATCACCACCATGTCTGAACCTTTCCTTTTGATGAACAATGAATGATCTAAACTGCTTTGGACAAAATCAGATTCTAATAGTGCTTCAGTCAACTTCAAATTCCATTGCCTACTAGCCTGTTTAAGCCCATAGAGGGCTTTGACAAGTCTGCATACAAGTCCAGACTTCCCCTAACTTGCAAAACCCTCTGGCAACTGCAGATAGACTTCATCATAAAGATCACCTTGCAAAAAGGCATTATAAACATCTAATTGATGAATAGGCCACCCATGCTGAGCAGCCAAAGAAAGAACAGTCATGACAGTAGCAATCTTAACAACCGGAGAGAAAGTTTCATGGAAATAAAAACCTGCCCTTTGAGTGTAACCTTTTGCCACTAGTCTAGCTTTAAATCGTTCGATATTCCCATTAGCTTTCAGTTTCACTTTATAAACCCACCTACAACCAATAGGAACTTTGCCTTGAGGAAGTGGGACCAAATCCCATGTATGATTGTCTTGGAGGGCTTGCAATTCAGATTGCATAGCCTCCATCCATCTCACATCTGAAGCTACCTCTTTGTAAGATTTAGGTTCACATATAGTAGAAAAAACTTTCAAATTTTTCTGATAAGGTTGTGACAAGTGATCATAAGAAACAAAATTTTCTAGTGGATACAAGACAGTGTTAGCTGAGGGTTTGGAAACATAATCTGAAAACCATAAAGGCTGCTTAGATGTTCTGGTAGATCTCCTAAGAGGTGGAGATGCATGAGGGATGTGAGCAGATGGTATAGATGGTGAAACAACAGGAACATGAATTCAAAGTGGATGTGGAAGGGGTAGATCACTTGGAGGTGTAGTGATATCAGCTGGTAAATCATCGTGGATATAAAACTCAGGAGAATGAGAAAACTCATGGGAGGAAGGTTCAACTGACTTAGAGAAGTGTTGAAAAGGATATTGATCTTCATGAAATATCACATCTCTGTTTACAAAGAATTTTTTGTGTTGAAGATCAAAACATATGTAACCTTTAGTAACACTTGAATACCCCATAAACACTGACCTTATTGCCCTTGGTGAAAACTTATCAGTTCTAGGCATATTGCTTGCAAAACATAAACAACCAAGTGTTCTCAAGTGTGTAAGGCTTGGTTTTTGTCCAAAAAAGACTCCATAAGGTGACTTGCCTTCTAAAGTATGGGAAGGTAGTCTGTTTATGATATAGGCTGCAGTAAGAATACAATGCCCCCAAAACTGAAGTGGAATATGTCCCTGAAATCTCAGAGCTCTGGCAACCTCAAGAAGGTGCCTGTGCTTCCTCTCAGCAACTCCATTCTGCTGAGGGGTATGAGCACATGTCTTATAATGTATGATACCAGATTCTGTCAACAATACATGCATTGAACTGCTAATGAATTCACCCTCATTATATGTTCTCACACCTTTAACTGTAGTATTAAACTGAGTAACAACCATTCTGAAAAACTGTTTAAGAAGCAGCAACACATCACTTTTGTATTTCAACAGAAAGATCCATACAGTTCTTGAAAAATCATCAACAATGGTGAGAAAAAAACTTGTTTCCATCAAAAGTAGGGGTATTATATGGACCCCAAACATCCAAATGTAGTAAAGTAAACAATTCATTGGACCTAGTAGTACTGCTAGGAAAGGGAAATCTAGTATGTTTAGCTAAAGGACATATCTCACAATTATGTAAAACTGCTTTACAATCGTCAAGAGTGTAACCTAACATGTCTTTAATAGACCCTACTAAGGCATGTGCAAGTCTTCTGTGCCACAGCATAATGTTCTTCTTGTCACTTTGTGCAGCAAAACTTTTAGCATTATCATTGGCATGAACTTTGGTGTTATAGGAGTTGGACTGAGTTAAAAAATAGAGACCATTCTCTTCTCTACTATTCCTTTTCAGTTTCCCATTGGAAAGGTCCTGGAATAAACAAAATCCAGGATAAAAAGATACAAAACAATTGAGTTCTTTGGTAACTTTTGATATAGACAAAAGATTGTAGTGGAAGTCTGGCACAAACAAGAAATCATGTAATACTCCTATGTCTGCTAGCTAGTAACTACCTGTATGAGTTACCAATGTTACACCACCATTTGGTAAATAAACTCTCTTGTTTTGTTCAGTCTTAACAACTCTCACATCATGCAAAACTTCTAAACTAGAAACCATGTGATTAGTTGCACCACTATCAATTATCCATTTCAGTTTGGCAATTTTGGAGATAGGAGTATAAACCATACCTGCCATATTAGCCATCACATTTGCAGTAGCATTATTCCCATCAAACATCTATAAAATGTTACCATGTTGGTCACTAGTTAACTGTAGAGCTCTTGGCAGATCCTTAGGGATTGAAGGATCCAAACCATTATCTCTTACACTTTATTGCATATAATGTGAATTATTATCAGCTTGAACATGACAAGTAGTGTTTCATGTTCCCTTCTTCTTAAACTTCCAATCAGGTGGGTATCCATGAAGTTTAAAACAGTTATCCTCCACATGACCTTTTAGCTTGCAAAAGTCACATATTTTGTCCCAATTTTTCTTGCCTTTGTGGTAATGTTGTGTAGATGATTGTGACTGTGAAGCTGATATACCTTTGTTATAATGATTAGGCATTCCTTTCCCAGCCATGAGAGCAGCCAGATCTGCACCCTCACCACCTATGGAAGATGTTAGAGATCTCTGACTTTCCCTTTCAACAAGCATAGCATATGCCTTGTTGATGGTAGGAGTAGGCTCTACCATGAGAATTTGACTACGTGATTGATCATAATTTTCATTCAGTCCCATCATAAATTGCATCATTTTTTGTCTCTCTAGATGTACAGTAAAATCCTTAGAAGTAGGGCAATTACAGGAAGGTGGTACAATGCTCGCAAACTCATCCCACAAATTTCGTAATTTGGAGAAATAAGTAGGAATGCTATCAGTACCTTGTACAGTAGTGGCTATAACTTTATGTAGCTGGTAGATCCTCGGAGCATTCACTTGATCAAAACTCTCCTTGAGATCTTCCCAAACTGCTCTTGCACTTGTTGCATAGACAATCCCAATGTGCAATTCCGAAGTAACTGAACTCATGATCCAACCCTGAACAATGGCATTGCATCGATCCCATTGATGCCCTAACTCTGCTCCGAAATCCTCCCTAGTCAGGCTGCCATCGACAATTCCAAGCTTGTTCTTCCCAAGCAATTGAATGCGCATAGCCCTGCTCCAAATGGAGTAGTTATCAGATCCAATCAGCTGCATCGGAATGATAGAAGCACCAGTGGTGTCGGAGGGATGCAAAAATAAAGCATGATTGTGATCAAACTTAGGTGCCGCCATTGATGAGGATCAGCTAAGCTCGAAACTGCACAATTAACTTCAATAAACCTCACAATCGTGGGTGTGTGGCTCTGATAAACCATGTTGAATTATGAAAAACTACACAATCCTAGCATACCATAGATGAGCAAATCAGAGAGACATTGAAGAAGAATATTATTTCAATAGTAATGCAGAAAAACTCAAATGTGCATTTACAATGGAACAGTGCTTATATATGCACACATACTGACTCCTAACCGACTAACAGAAGAATTAACAACTTTCATAACTAACTTGGCTAATCCCTTAACTACACTTAATTGTCCTTATGTATTACATCAAGTAACCCCTATCACAATATTTAATAGGTACAAGTTCTAGTTAAGGTGTTTAAGTGAATTATGCGGACAACTTTAAGGGGCAGTCGATGACTTTAGCCTAAAATTAAATTTGTCACGCTATGGAATTCATCATGAAATACAAAATTTAGTGAAGATGATCATTTGAAAGTTGAAAGTAATTAGGCAAAGTGAATTGACCTTTGAAAGACAAAAAAAAGTTAGATGACCAATTACCTCAAGAGATTAACTTGCTAGAGTTGAAAAATTCCAGTAACTTTCAATTGAATTATAATCATTAATCTCTCTCTTGTATGTAAGCTAGACTCTTATATTCATTATAATAGATGATCCCTTTTAAAAATGAAAAATAGGTTATAATTTTTTTGCATTCCAAGTATTGTATTAAATTACTACCTCAAAAAATAGTCTAGTTTTTGAATTAATAAGACCCAAAATACAAAGCTTGGACCCTTTAAAGTTTATTAATCTAACATATTTAATGGTCTAGAGAAAGAAAATTTAACATAATTCATATTATAGTCCTAAAGGAGAAGAATGGAAGTGAAACATTTCACATTTGTAGGTACATGTGGTTAAGAGCAGATAAAGTTAAAGTGCAAGAGACGACCCAAAAATAATTCAACAAATACAACGTGGCTTACAAAATGAGTGGATAATCAATCTCTTCCTAGGGAACAAGATAACAATATGCTACAAAAACAGAAGGTACTCCAACCTCTATACCAATTAACGGCAAAAATTAGGGAAAGGCACAACATGCCGCAAGAGTGACAACTTCCTACCTGCCACATCCAACCATTTCAAATTAAAAAAGAATAACTAAATTAGCTTTCACTTATTTGCCCAAAACTACTTCTCCTCCTCAAGCTGTAGCTGAAATCCGTGGTGTCATATTTTTGGCAGTTCCATTTGCCATACCACCACCACCACCACGATTCATTCGCCCATTGTTGTCACTTCGCTGATAGCCATCACCACCTCCACAGTTGGATGACCCTCCGCGATTGCCACCTCTGTTGTTGAACTCACTTCTTCCATTGAAATCACCGCGATTATAGCCCCTCCCACTTCCATTGTAGTTTCCTCGCCCACGTACTCCATCATTCCTGAATCCATTACCCCTTCCAGATGGATATCTACCCCTAGTGTTACCTGAAACAGAGGGAACATAATTCAATTCAACCACAAGAATTATCGGCATACATGTCTTCAACGAATTATCACAAGAGACAAAGCAGCTCTAGGGATAAAATCACTACAAAAATTAATGGAACATAGGCCTACAAATTCGTCAAAAACCCACAAATCCCCTTCTCACTTTATAGTTTATTTTTTCAATTACGTTGATGTCATCATTAATTCATTACCACCATAGGAGAATAATTGAACTTGCCTCGAGAACTGGTAGACTTCTTCTCTTCAACGGCAGCTTGGCGTCCACCAATTAAAATTGGAGAAGCCTGATACATAGAGAAAAGAAAAGTAATCAGACATGTCAAAAAAACTGAAAAGATTCAGAAAAAACAAGCATCACACAGCAAAGGTCACTAAAGCAGTGATAAATATATCAGTATAAGTGCTGCAATTTCAATAGAAAATTACTATTTTGATTGAGTTCAGGTATTTAGTTGAAACTTTGTGAAGCAAGATAATGGGACTTCAAATCCGAACAATTAGAGATGTCTATCGGGCTATTCAGTCTAGTTTCAACTAAGCAATGCAAAATTAGCATCAACTCTCAACAGTCCCAACTTCCATTAGATAGACACACATCCCCTCCAATATAGTTAATATAACACTGGAGTTATGACACGATGGTCTGTTGCAACTATATTCTACAATAAATTTAGCTTTTCTATTAGATGGACCTATAAACAGTTGGTAAGAGCCTTTTATAGCTTTGATTGGCCAACCTTTTGAACAGTCAAAAGTGTTTTTAAACGGTGCTTATTTTAGAGAATAAAGGGGGTTTGACCAAGCTTTTGGTGACGAAATATAAGATTGAATTTATTAACTGAACTAACACTACTTCAAAAACTCAAAAAACCGATGGGCAAAACCAAGGGACTACGTCGATTTTGTCAATGAATTTTTTTAAAATCTTTTTAAAAAGAAAACCAACGGTACACCAATGGGTTTTTTAAATTATGATTGTTCTTCATATTTAAAAAAAAAAAAACCAATGGTACACCAATGGTTTTTAATTATTTTTTTTTATGAAAACTGACGTATGTCCATTGGTTTTTAACATGTAAAACTGCACTTGATGAGTATAAATATAAACAAAAGTATTTCATCAAAGAACATGAGTGGTCTAATAGTAGAATTGTTGACGAGTATAAATATAAGCAAACCAAGTTGCTACATTTCTTTTCTTTTATATATTTTCTGAAAAACCGATGGAGTCATAAGTTCTCAACATGCTTTTAGAACCTCAAGTGGTTAACAAATTTTTGTTATCTGTTAATGTTAACTCTTTATTCTCTAAAATGAGTTTTTGAATAAAAGCAAAAGCGATTTTTCAGCTCAAGACAAATTAATTAGTACTCATATCAAGAATACTCACATCAAAAGTTCATATTTACCAAACTAATTAGTACTCTCTTTGTCCCAATTTATATGGCACCTTTTCCTTTTTAGTCTGTCCTAAAAAGAATGTCACCTTTCTATAATTAGAAACAACTTAATTTTAAAATTTCTCTTTTACACTTAATGAATGATTTGTGGTGATGTCCAAGGTTTGTTTTGGATCACAAGTCCTCCTTTTTTTCTTAAACTGTGTCAAGTCAAATGGTGCCACATAAATTGAAATGGCAAGAGTAAGAACTTTCTAGTTCTCAAAATTATCCATTAAATTGTCATATTGTTATTTTATCCATGTTACAGTAATAATAAATGAGAGATCCAAAGTGAGAATATTACAAATATAAGATTATGTGCGCTATTAGAGTAGGATTTGATTCTAAAAAAAATAGAAAGTTATTTTATTTTATTTTATTTTTTCAGACAAGTATTCAACAGACATTCTGTTCTAATTTTTTTTTGACATTGTGATTATGAGAGTACCTATAATATTCTTTAATCTGATTTTTTTTTTTGTAGTTTTGAAGTTCCTTTTGGTTAAGATTTGTTTATCCACTTATTTGGTAGGTATATTCCATTAAGATAAATTCATGAGTTGTCAAACTAAATTAAAAACTATAAATCATAATATGTAGGTTCATTATTCTATTTAATAAAATATTAATCTTTTGATAAAGTTCAAGTAATATTAATCTTTTAGATGATGCTCATATCTTATAAAATATAACATTAATTAATTGACAGAAAGTGTTTAACCCATTGTTGTAATCCACCTTGCTAACTGATAAATAGGTGAACTTATGTGCATCTTTTCTCACAATTTGACCCTTCAAAAACATTTTGAAAAAGTTAACCAAACTCAAACTGCCAACAAGAAGCACAAAATGTTGCACTCCATGCACTTTCTAAAAACAAATTGACAGCTAGATAAAACTAGCTAATTTTGACAATTTGGCATGTCTCTTAGTCATCGAGACATTATACACTTAATTACAACAATTCCTCTAGGAGAATTTGCATTTGTCATACCGGTTGAAGCCCTATGGATATTCTGATACAACTAGAGAAATACAATAAAATGAAAAAGATCCAAGTATACCAGGGCATAATTTGTAATGACCTAACAGCACATATGTTCAGAGAGATCCATAAAGACAACAGGAATTACAACATTCCAAGCTATAGGCAGCCATCAGCAGTACAGATGTGCACAACATCTTCAATCATACATGGAAACACTTAAAGCAATATAAATACTAGCCAAGTGGCCACTTCTTTTCTCAGAAACTACAACTCATAGAGGAAAACATTATGGAGAATCACATGAAAGTTACTTGTAACAAATCACAGGGAAAGTACCTCAATTGCTTTTTGCACAGCAGTTTCCACCTCAAATTCCACAAAGCCAAAACAAAATCCCTGTTGCTGTCATCCACCAACAATAACTTATTATAAAAATACGCAGAAACAACTATAAACTGCTAATGTATCCCTTAAAAAGCCAAAATATTGGTGCAAGCACACATACTCTGTTACTTCGGACTTGAATGCCTCCATTCTTTATAGGTCCAAACTTCTTGAACTCATCTTCAAGCATGGCGGCGGTGGCACTCATAGGTAGACCTTTGATGTAGATGGAGTGTCCATCAGCTGTTGGATGCAGTTAGAGCAAGGATATCAATAAGAATAAATACAATGAACCGAATCAACAGGTAAAAAATTAGAACTTCTGAGGAACAGTGCCATGCCTTCTCCCTCTTGGTTATTCACATTATCAACAAAGTCTAAGCTTAAAACAGGGCTATCAGCTGGTGCTGGTGCAAGAGGTTGTCTCACTTGCTCAACATTCTTAGGCACAATCTTCCTAGGAGTAGGTGCTGGAGGAGGGGAGAAAGTTGCAGCACTTTCCTTTAGATGCATGACCTGAAAATTACATGAAACTGTTCAACTAAAAGCTTCCAAAGATGCCCTTCCTAAAATTATCACCACCAAAGACAAAAATTGACAGTGCAAATTATTTGAGCAGTGCTCAACAAACACTAGCATAAAATCTTAGAGCTACACACCTAAATGTTAAGCTTCCACATTTACACAACCAAATGAAAATTGGAAATTAACCCATTAAAAGGTAAACTAAGATGAAATACGTCTCGATCTTCTTTGCCCATGGTCACTTACAATTGAAGCATAAGACTTCTTTGGGACTTCTTCAATTATGATGTTAGTTTCAGCTACCATTTTCGAGTCACCTTGCACTTCATCAACAACCTCAGCCACTGGCACTTCCTCTACCACAACAGGCACACTATCATCCTCAGGAGGATTGTAAACTTCTCCCCCATTAGCTTCCTCAGCAGATGGTGTGCTCTGCTCAGAAATGTGATTCTCCTGAGCTGGAGGGGGGTCTGCAACAACTGCAAACAAATAAGTCAGTATTCAGCTGCTAATAAGGTCATTATAAAAACCAAAATTTAATCAATTGTTCAATTACTTTGCTCTGGAGTAACAGGAGCCAACACATCAGTTTCTGGAACTTGTACAGCATCTTGTTGTTTGGCAATCTCCACATATCGAAACATATCATTCAAAACAAAGTACCCTCGGTCTTGTGGAGCCAGGAAGAAAGTTTGAGAGAAATTTCGGATCAAGTTGTCTTTCCCAGTCAAATATCCAGTAACAAGGACGTGCACTCCCCCATTGAAGGACTCTTGGGAATCCACAGACTTAATCTCTGCTCTGAAGTCCGCATAGTTAAGTGACAGTATCTTATCATTGATGGCCTAAATGTTGGCCATTAAACAAGACAAAATGTGAGACTTTAGTTCTGTCAACTTAATGTTAACAAGGAAAAACAAGACACGGTGGAAGAGCAAACTGCTTTAATTAATTACTAAAAGCAAGTCACTAGGTTAAACCATTTTTGAACTCTTGGAAAAAGCAATAGATCAGCACTCTTCTAAAATTTCTAAAACCAAAAAAAAGTGCACCAGCTGGCCCTCCGGATTTCTTGCTTATCAAACAAATTCATTAATAAAGCCCAGACACCTGAGACAAGGTGTTAAGCCATTTCAGTATGAAACTAAAAACAAACAACAAGATCATGCATCACAACCGCCTTATTTCTGTCTTCATTGCAGTATTTTCCTAGGACAAGTGGAAATAATAACACAAGTTGCAATGACAGTGAACCATGGAAAGTTCAGCCTTAATTAGGACACGATATCTTATTTTCAAAATATCTATATAATGTACAAATTCCGAACATGTACAAAGAATATAGCAAGTTACACATTTAATAGCTAAAAGTATTTCAAAAATATATAAAGGCATGTGGCAAAGACAAAAAGTAGGAATGACAATGGGGCGGGGCGGTTACGGGGCAAACCCGCTAAGATTTCAACCCGCCCCATCCCACATAGCATGATTTGTTGTTTTAACCCACCCCGCCCCGCATAATTTGTAAGAAACGTTCAATTAATTGGCGGATGAGTTTTCAACTTAAAATTTTGAATTCTGTTAACTGTTGAAAAAAATTAACATGTTAGTCTCGCATTAAAATGCAATTTTGCCTTTATAATACTCTTCTTTTAAACATGTCAATAACTTTTTTTTGGTAACTTTGAATTAGTTACATTTGATGTATAAACAAAATCCCTTTTTTCTTCTTTCTAGATTTTGGCCATTCAAAAAATTTTCATAAATATTCAATCAGTTACATTTTTTATGACTAATGCCCAAACATGTGCAAAACTAATACCAAATTCGTGTAAACAGCGAATTAAAAGATTCATTAGCCCTAACCCGCATCTGCCCCGCTCCACACCCGAAAAAGATCTAACCTCCCGCCTCATTGTCATCCCTAACAAAAAGACCTCCCAAATACAAATGATGTCATACTAAACGAAAATAAAGGAGTAGCTTCGACACATCGCCTACAAGTTTCTGAAAGCAGACCAAAAAAGAACACAGTGGTGGGAAGCATAGTTCAGGTGGGCTTACTTGCATTGTGGACGTAATGCTCATGGAGCCATCATCTTCAGGCCGACCAAGCTTGCTTATATCCTGATAAAACCTAAATACCAGCCCTGGTGAATGGTGCAGTATATGATAATACTGCTGTACAAATGCATTTCCCACCTACAATCACACAAAATCAACTCACTCAGTATCCATCTATACCGCGAAAAAACAAAAACAAAACAAATAAAACTAAAACTGCGGTTAGAAAAATACAGAGAAGAGAATGATATGAACACGCACAACTTGAGCAGACACAGGTGGTTGAGCCGCCGCCGCCGCCACCGCCACCGCCGCTGCCACTGCCGCCGTCATCGCCGATCGATCTCAAGTCACAAACTATCAAATTACAAAAAGTTAATAAACCAGGGAAAATATCAAAAAAAAAAAAAACGAGAGCCATCTCTCTAAACACCATACATCAGCACCAATATTCCAAAAAAAAAAACACTAAACCAGAAAAAAGAAGAAGCATAAGAGTGATCTGAAGTACCTGGAGCAATAAAATAGGAGAGAGAGAAAGAGAGAGAAGTTTGCTCTTTCCCTCTAAGCTTCTTCTCCTTTAATCAACTCTCTCAGATACACAAAGTGACACACATATACATACACACACACTCTCTCTCCTATGGAGATTGTGTGTATTTTAGGGTTTTGGTAGGTAGCCAGTGGTGGATCGTGAAGAAGCGCGACTGTTGAGAGAGATTGTAAAAGGGTTTTGTGGAATTCAACTTTAATTTTAAGAATAATTGTTTTTCTTTTATTTTTATTTTTATTTTTATTTTATTTAGATATTGTAATTATTGCGATTGGAGTACCAGTACTTTTTAAGATATCTCTTTTAATTATGGCTTTGCCATTTCTATAGTTGGTTTTATCAATATGTCTATATTGTTATCATTAATCATTATTACTAGTATACGTGTTTGTAAGGGTGAACATTCGGTTTTCGATTTGGGATTTTCAAATTCTGAGTATAGTAATTCGGTAATTGATAGTTTAAAGTAGATATTAAATATCAAATTTTTAAATTTTGGTTCGATAATTCGGTATTTGATAGTTAAAAGTAGACACCATACACCAAAAATTTTAAATTTTGATTTGGTACGGTATTTGGTAATACTGTATTGAAGTTGTAGCCGATTGTATTACAAAGATAATACTATTTCTCCAATCATTTCTAAAAAAATTATGTGAAGGCACGATATAATAAAAGATCAACAAGTAAGAAGACATAAAAAATGAATACAACTAAAGAGATGTATTTGGATTGTTTATGCTTATTCTTTAACTTTCTTTTTGGACTTATACTAATGAGTCATGGACATGTTGATATATGACCTTTATTAACTAAATAATTCGATATTCGGGTAATACCAAATACCAAATGACATGATGTCCATACCAAAAGCAAACCCAAACTCACATTTACTAAACTTTGCAAATAGTTGTCGGCCCTTGAGGACTTGCAACACAATCCTCAAATGATTGGCATGCTCATCCTCACTCTGCGAGTAAATCAAGGTATCATCGATAAACACAATCACAAATATATCAAGATATTGTCTAAATACTCTATTCATCAAGTCCATGAATGCGGCCAGAGCTGTCACGACCCAAGGTATACCCTAGACGTAACATAGCATATAAACCCCGAGAGGCGTTACACAAGTCACTCAGCATACATCATACAAGATAATAGAAATAAATATTTCAAAGAACAGTCTTATATCAATAAAAAGTTTGACAAAAGTGAAAGTCTACATAAGTCTCAATAAGCCATCTACTAAATCAATAGAAGTGATTGGGACGTAACCCATACATCAAATACAAAGTCTGAAAACTGAAATACAAAAATCAGCAAAAGTATCTCGGTCCTCGAAATATGAGGACTTACCAATCTTCAAAGCCAATAGAACCAATTAGCCACGAGTATGAGAGATAGGAGCGTCGGACCCTACATTAGTGAAACAATGCAGGTATAAATATGCATTAGTACATAGAATGTACCAAGTATGTTAACAATGTATATGAGTAATGAAATCATGCTAAAAAGGACTTTACGTGACATGCAATGACCAAGCTAAATCATAAGATAAAAGGGTTAGAAAACATAAGTCATAATTATGGTCAATGCAAGCTAAACATCTTTAAAGCACTTGTGAGATACTTTAGAAAGTAACCTTAGTTGATTATTGTGGGAAGTGTACCATATAACTGATATAGACTATGTGAGCTATAACATTGAATTTGGTGTCTATCCCACACCAAAAAGAGATGTCCTTACGTGCCAAGGTAAGAACCATACATTTGAGCTAAAGTGGATCCACTAGCTAATGTATATCTAATACAAACCTATGGTGACACATAATTATGGAATAGAGAGATTACTACTAGAAATTCGGCCTCTACTAACGGGAGAGCTTCCATCTCAATATCCTCTTGATGCTAAGTACAAATCCCACAAAATAGTCATTAATCATATTCATCTTATTATCTATGGAAAAGTACAATTATGCAACTGATTCAAGCTAGAGTTCATTTAGAATAACTCTTAAATCTTTATTCAACTTAGGTGAGAAAACCTTTCACAACAACTACCACATTGATACTTTACTCTCAAAGTATCCTCAAATCATGTACATTAATTTCATCAAAGAACATGCATATCTTCATAAATTCATCTTTTATAGTTCATAAGCTTAATCATGTGTTCATAGTCTAAAATTCTTGGATCATGCATGGGTTCATATGACTTTATTAACTCAAAAACATGTAATTACTTCAATTCATGCAGAAATAGATAGAAAACAATCAACTAGATCATAATTGAAAAGAACCCATGAAGATTGAAGAAAACTCTAACTTGAATTGAGAATCTATCTTTACAAAATTGGAGATTTTAGGAATCCTATGAAGGAAAGGACTCCATAGGTAAATAGTAACATACCTTGGAGTTCAAAACCCAATTTTTATGGTGAATTTGAGATCTTGGAGCTTGAAACCATAGATTGCTCTTCCTTGAGTTGAGAAAATTTGAAGGGGATAAACTTGGAGGGAGTTTAGGAGTTTAGGCAATGATTTAGAATGGGTAGTTTTAGGGTCCAAAAGACTTTATATATGGATTAAGATTAGAACCAAAATGACCTAGTTTAGACATTAATCAATTAGGAAAAAAACCCAAAAACCCCTTAAAATTAACCTCCGGACCCTTCTACAATTTGGACTTAAGGTCAACCGTAAAAATGATCAGAGATCCAAAATTTGACCAACTTTTGACGGACATAGTCTACGGCTCGTAGACCAATCTACAGACCATACACCAACCATATAAACCAACCTTTGGCCTTAAAATTTCACTAAGCATGGGACTCACCTACGAGGCTTATTCACAACTCGTACAATGATTGATGGACCGTCTTGGTGAACCGTATAAGAGGTACTGGACTTAATTTTTGAAGAATTATTGTTCCCTTCCTACGATTGCAACTACGGCCTGTAGAAGCTTCCACAGTTCGTAGATGGGACCCGTAGAACTAGACTACAGTACAAAAAAGTTCCTTTTTTTCAAAACTCGATGTTTTACAATATTTCCCCTAGAGAACATCCGTTCATCTTCATCTTCAATTCTATCTATTATTTCCATTTCACCGGCCCTTTAGTAACCACAAAACTCAACACCAACATATTGTTAGTGGCGTATATTTCACAAATATAAATTTTGTTAGTGTTGACCAAAGCTAAAAAGCTTGCTAGTTCGTCGGAGTTTACAGAGGCAAAAACAGTGATCACCTAGTGAATTCGTCGAAGATGAGGGTGACAAAGGAGGCAGCGATGGCAGATGTTTTGCCTATCAAGGATTTACTCACTTCTTTGCTGAACTTCGTGGGCCCAACTCACTTTACTATATCGACTGAGAGAATGAACCTATTTTTTTCATTTTAACATTTGTATACAGTGGAGTTGTAATAATAATATTTGTAGTATATCCCATAATTCTTAGAAACACTCAGTTTATCATTACTATTTAATAGGAGCGTCAAATGATTGGTTAAATTAAAATTGGAGATATTAAAATGGTTTGAAATGATTTTAGTTGGGTCATGACCCGCCAAAATTTACTTTGGGCTCAAATGGACTAAAAATTTGGTTGGGTCATGACTCACCCAACTTGAACTGCTTAATCTCAATAATTTTAAGGACAAATTACTTAACTACACTCCTTTACTTACCTTAATATCCATTTATCCCTACTTATTTCAAAAATCCCGTATTTACTCATGTATCCCGCATGTATCCCGTGCACAACGCTATGTATCCCGCTATGTGGAATGTATCAAGCGCTATGTATCCCGTGCACAACGCTATGTATCCCGCTATGTGAAATGTATCAAACCTAATGTATCCCGTGCACAACACTATGTATCCCGCTATGTGGAATGTATCAAACCTAATGTATCTCGTGCATAGCGCAATGTATCCCGCAAACATCATTTTTAAGAGATTTTTGGTAAATACAAAACTAGAAGGGATAAGATGTTATTTAGTACTTGTAATATGTGGTTCCTATAATTTATACTAATTTTAATATATTGTTATTTATCTTTTATAACCACAATTTGAATTTCAACTCAAGAAAATAAAAGAAGAAGAAGTTATAAATGAATAGATGGATCCTAGAATATGATTTGCTAATTGGAAGAAAAAACAAGATGGATTCTAGAAGATATAAAATATATAGTAATTCATATCTTCAATATGAGAACATACATTACAACAATGCAAATAAATGATTATAAAATGTGTTGAAATTGGAGATTAAATTAGACTCAATTGAAGAAGATTGAAAAATTATGGAACTAGTTAAAATTAGCAACTTATTTTTGAAAATAGCTATAGTTTAAAATATTTAAAAAAGAGCACTATGTTATTTTTATAGCAAACTTTTCCCTTCTCTCCTTCCTCTCTCTTGCCCTTTCCTCTCTCTCTCTTAATTTTCTCTCTCATGCCAATAAGAAGAAATCCATTCAAATATATTATGTATCAATTGTATTCAAACAAATATAGGTGAGAGTTTTTATATTTTATTTAAATTGTATTTGAAAAACCGTATTTTGTATTTTTGTATCAATTGTATTTGTATTCGTACTAATACAATATGCATTTATCCTCTCTGTCAAATAAATTTGTATCCAATCAAAGAGAGGATGAATACAATTGTATTTGTTGTATTTCGAATACAATTGATACAAAATAAATAAAGAATACAATGCAAAATAATTACAAAATACAATTCGTTGTATTTCGAATATAATTGATACAAAATAAATATAGAATACAATGTAAAATAACTACAAAATACAATCTTCTCTCCTTCCTCTCTCGATCTTGCTCGGCTCTCTCCTCCCTCTCTCGATCTCGCTCGCCTCTCACCTCTTAACATGTATTCATTTTGATACAAATCAGTTTGTATTTGTATTTTTTCCTCCTACATTCATGAAAAGATACACTATATCCTCTTTCTCCTAGATCTCGCTCGTCTCTCTCCTCCCTCCTCCCCTAACATTTTGCTATTATTCATAATTAAGCAAACTATAACTATAGAGTGCCTAATGTTTGCTATTTTTGAAAGTGTTTCTTGAAGATTCTCTTGAAATGTGTTAAAGCTTGAATGAGTTGAGTTTCACCCAATTCAAATTATCTTGAGTCCAACCCATAAAATTATGAGAAATTTTTCAAAATGTCAATATTTTAGCATTTAATGGGACATCTTATCAACATTTTCAATATTTATTAAATATGTCAATATTTTACTTTGTTATCTTCTGATTTATGTATTTTTTATTTGATTGATTTAAAAGAATACAATTATTTAATAACAGAAAAGAGAAAATCTAGGAGAGAATATATTTAAAATGAACATATCATTTAAAATTCTCATCAATTACAATTTCAAACATAATTAATTGTATTCATTCCAATAGAGAAAAGACTTAAAGTCACCACTGAAGTTGTCCCGAATTTTCAAAAAGACACCTTAACTTTGCAACCGTCCTTATACCCACTAAACAATTTTGAACATATATTATTATATCATTTTTCGATCAGCCCCAAATTTTAAGAAGCAAGTATGTTCACACACCAATCATTACATGACACGTGTTAATTTAATTAAAAATGTAATTTTTTTCTTTATTTCTCCCTCTCTTACTTTTTGACTTATTTTAATTTTGATTTCATCTTAAATTCCACTTCATCTTCCACCCCTTCTTTCAAGTGATCCATCCCTCCATTTTCTTTCTTTTTCTCCACATCCCACCCTCAGCCCCCACCCCCACGTCAAATTGAACCCCTCTCCAATTTTTTTTCTTTTCTTTTTCTTCTTCTTCTCCGGTCAAACTTTTTATTTCAGTGATTTTTTTTATAAAAAGGAATTCATACTATTTTCTAGACTTTTTTAAATTATTGATAACAAAACTAATTATTTTTCTAAGAAAATTTAAAATTTGAAGGTATCATCAATTACTCCTTTTCATATAACTTCAAAATTAGAAATAATAATTTTAAAAGAATCAATGAATTCCCCAAAAATTGAAAGAACTTAATTGAAATTGGATAAGAAAAACTATATGATAATTCCTAATCATCTTGAAATCTAATTAGTTTATCAAATTGTTCGAAATGTAAGAAAATATTTAGATAAAGTTTTAAAATTAAAGAGAGTAAAAATAATAGTAGTAAAAAGAGGAAGGTTGTGGTAAAAATAGTGGCATTGAAAGTGAGAAGTTTCAATGGAGATAAAAAGGGATAAGGCATAAATACCCCCTTCAACTGTGGACGAAATCTCAGCGACACACCTTTGTTATACATGGGTCCTATTACCCCCTGTAATGATAGGTTCCCGTCGTTATAGAAAAGCCAACTGGGATATTTTTTGGGTCGGAAAACTTTTTCGTAGTAACTTGAAATTTCCCAACCTAGTCCAGATTTGGACGAAATCGAAGTCAATGAGGTCTAGAAAAATCTGGTAACAATTGGGAGATCGAATTAATTCGATCAGATGAATAGATAGCTAAGATGTTAAGAAACCCGTATGACTCTATGAAATTGAATTCGGGCGAGTAGAACTCCCGAAATTGATCTTAGTGTGAACGAGTATTTATGAGTGTCGTGAGATGAATGTGTGTTGTGAAATAGGGGTTTGAGACTCTAATTACAGCGTTCTGTCTCCGCGTAAGCCGCGAGGGCGAGATTTATTCAGCCAGGGCGGGGCCGCTGTAGCGGGGTGAGGACCGTTATGGCGAGCTAGTCGCGAATTAAGTCGGAAATAAACCCCAAAATCATTTTATTCTGCAAGTTTCGACTTTGAGAGCTAGGAGACGACCCCGGGTGCTTTCTTGACAGTTTTCCACTATTCTTGAGGCTAAAAGTAAGGTTTTCACTCGCCGAATCTATTTTTTGATCCGTAGAACTTAGTTTCTTGGGTGATTATTGTTGGGGAAGGGATTTGGAACTGTTTGGATGGTGGTAAAAACCCTAATTTGGATAATGTGATCTAGGGTTGATAGTGTTGACTTTAATCCGGGTAATTAGACATCATTTATTGATTCCCGTGTTATTATGATTGTTTGTAGACCAAGAACAAGCCGAAAGAATCTAGAAAGGGAAGGATCAAATTTCTTAGAGAATTCAAGTTTTGATCGAAGTAGGTGATGGTTGTGATTTCATGTTGTGTGATATATGTTTGTTCTTGCTTCATTATAATACATGAATGTATGCGAATGTTGCATTATTGATCACATTATTCATAAATGAGGATGATTGAATTATTGTATGCCTTGAAATCATGACTTAATGGTATGATTATGAGAAAATACTTGTGATTGTGATTCTGGCTTGTTGAATGGATCGGGTGTTGCATTCCGACACACTAACTTGGATCGGTTCCGGCATAAATATGGGATCGGTTGCCACATTCTGGCATAAACATTGGATCGGGTACCACGAACTGATACACTAACAGTTTGGGTTTGAGTTCCATGAGAGGACCATTGACTTGACATAATTGTATATCTTGAAAATTATGAACTTGATGGTTATTCGTAATGGTATTGATATTGTATATGTTCGGTGTATGCATGTTATTATTATGTTGTATTGGCTTATGTATGTTGTACTTAGCGGGATAGCAGTGTGATCCTACTAGTACACTGTGGTTATGTACTGATACTGCACTTCCTCTTTCTTTGTTGAGTACAGGGAATCTTCCGGTGGCTATTGATAGACCTCGCTTAGAAGATCAGTGATCGTTTTGAATTCAAGGGTGAGTCAGTTCTTCCGGGCTGCCTTGAGTTCTCTTTCTGTTTATGTCCACATTTTCAGACTTAGACTAGTTCCTTAGATTTCTTATGTTTAATATGGAGTTGTACCCCTTATTGTTTAGACTTATGGTTGAACCTTAGATGTTTTGGTACATTGACTTTCAGGTTCTAAGCGTTATTTCAACATTGTTTTGTTAGACTTTTGGAGTTTATAGGAACTCTATTTATTTTCCTTAGCATTTAAACATGTATCTTTAAATACCTTAGTTTTGGTTGAGTTGTTAGTTTGAATTGTAGTAGTGGTTCTCCCACCGGAGGGTTAGTGTGGGTGCCAATCACGATGGTTTGGGTCGTGAAAAAGTTTGTATTAGAGCCTAGGTTCGTTGATCTCGATGTACCAAAATAAGACTAGTAGAGTCTTGTGGAACGGTACAGAGACGTCTGCACTTTTCTTCAAGAGGCTATAGGACTTTAGGAAATCTCTCTATTTCTCTTGTCTCCTTTCATGCTATAACTTGATTCCAATTGGTATCTGGAGATTCAAATTGGTATCTAACCTCCTTCACTCTTCTGTCCGCAGATGGTTAACACTAGGTTCAACGACGTCAGTCTCGTAGCTCCCGTCAACGCTCTAGCTGAGGAATCTGTAGCAAAAGGTCGCGGTCGAGGGAGGGGTAGATGAAGAGCAAGTGGTAGAGGCCGAGGAGGGGTGGCGCCTACTAGGGATGGAACATCGGTTGGAGATGCTCCCAGAAATGAGGCAGTTCATGCACACCATGAAGGGGTAGAGAAGAATGTAGAGGTTGAGGAGGAGGAAAATATTGGACAAGAGAAAGAGGTACAGGCTGGGACTACAAGTGTTCCTCCCTTAGACCCAGTCTTAGCTCAACATATCATGTAGTTCTTGAAATGATTGGTTGGTCCTGGAGTGCTTCTCTCTATTCAAGCAACTCAATCTCTCGTCAATCCCCCTATTGTTATCACTGTCTGCAAGGTGGCTGGAACTGTAGGTAATGATGTCTTCTTCCATCATTTGTTGGGTCCTGTTATGATTGGTAATGAGCATGAGATGTTGACTAAGTTCTTAAAGTTGAAACCGCCTGTGTTCCATGGTTCCGAGAGTGAGGATGCATATGAGTTCATCCTAGATTGCTATGAGAGGCTTCATAAGTTGGGAATTGTCCATCAGCATGGAGTTGAGTTTTGGACTTTTCAGCTTCAAGGTGAGGCTAAGCAGTGGTGGAGAGCTTATGTTGTATGCAGATCTTCAGTTTTACCCCTACTCACTTGGACCCAGTTTCATGCTCTGTTCTTGGAGAAGGCCTTGGACCTTGAGGGATCGCAAGAAGGATGAGTTCATGGCTTTGGAGTAAGGTGGTATGTTTGTGGCCGCTTATGAGGCCAAATTCCATGCCTTGTCAAGATATATGCTATGCAATTGGTGACTACTGAGGAAGAGAGGATCCGTTTATTTATTAAAGGACTAAATTTTGAGTTGCAAGTACTGTCTATTCATATGACCTCTCCGGGAAAAAGCTTCAATGAGGTAACATACTTTGTGAAGAAAGTGGAGGGAGGTGAGGCGAGACGGTCAGGCAAAGGCATTAGCTAAGAAAGCCAAAAATTCAAGCAACTTTCAGGGATCTTACTCCAGAGGTTGCCGACTCTTGCAGCCCGACCAATTCAGTCTGATATGCCCGCTTCTACAGGTAATTACTTTGGAACTCCACCTCAGAATTTTATTTAGGATAACTAAGGAGCCGCACCTTCGCGCGGGTAGCAGGCCATATTTTGATCGTACATGTTACACCTATGGAGAACCTGGCATATGAGGTAGGGGAAATGGTAATGCAGGCAGAGGTACAGTGCAGCCAGGCAGGGAGGTCGCTCGTCAAGATGACAAGGCTTAGTGTTATGTCTTTCCGGGAAAGACCAAGGCAGAGGCGCCAACGCAGTGATCACAAGTATTATTCTTGTCTGTGACCGGAAGGCTAATATGTTATTTGATCCGGGTTCTACTTATTCTTATGTGTCTGTGCAATTTGCTTCAGAATTTGCTATAATTTGTGATATACTTGATGCTCCCATCCACGTTTCTACCCCAGTTGGAGAGTCTGTCATAGTCTCTCATGTATATCGTGCTTGTCCTATTTTGTTTATGGGCTTTCATACTTGGGCTGATTTGGTGATTTTTGATATGACTGACTTTGATATAATCTTAGGCATGACTTGGTTGTCCCCCTATTATGTTGTGCTTAATTGTAATACTAAGTCTGTAACTCTAGAAATTCTGGGAAGGGAAAAGTTAGAGTGGGAAGGGGTGTACAAGTCTAAGCAAGCTAAGATCATATCCTTGATTCGGGCTAGAAAACTGGTAGGGCAGGGTTGTTTGGCTTATTTAGCTCATATTCGAGATGTTGAGGTTGAGTCTCCATCTATTGAGTCTATTCATGTGGTGTCAAAATTTAGATAAGTGTTTTATAATGATTTGCCTGGTATGCCTCCGGATAGAGATATAAATTTCTGCATTGATTTAGATTCCGGTACTCGTCCCATTTCCATCCCTCTATATCGCATGGCTCCGGCAGAATTAAGAGAGCTTAAGGCTCAAATCCAAAAACTTCTTGATAAAGGTTTTATCCGTCCTAGTGCTTCACCGTGGGGTGCTCCAGTTTTATTTGTTAAGAAAAGGATGGTAGTATGAGGATGTGTATAGATTACTGGCAATTGAATAAGGTCACTATCGGAACAAGTACCCATTGCTTCGAATAGATGATCTTTTTTCCAATTGCAAGGCACATTAGTTTTCTCTAAGATTAATCTAAGGTCTAGTTACCATCAGTTAAATATTAGGCCTGAGGATGTGCCCAAGACGACGTTTAGAACCTGCTATGGGAACTATGAGTTTCTAGTTATGTCGTTTGAGTTGACAAATGCGCCTGCAACTTTTATGAGTTTGATGAATGGTGTGTTCAAGTCATTTCATGATTCGTTTGTTATAGTCTTTATTGATGATATTTTGGTTTATTCAAAAAGCGAGGAAGAGCATGCCGATCATCTTCGTATTGTTCTGGGTGTTCTTGGGAAACAAAGGTTGTATGCGAAATTTTCTAAGTGTGAATTTTGGTTGACTTCAGTTGCCTTTTTGGGGCATGTGGTTTCTAAAGAAGGGGTAATGGTAGATCTCCAAAAGATTAAAGCGGTTAAGAATTGGGTTTGGCCTAGCTCTATGACTGAAGTTAGAAGTTTTATGGGGTTTGCTAGTTACTATCGTCGATTTGTAAAGAACTTCGCTTCTATTGCCACACACTTGACAAATTTGACCAAAAAATAGATACCACTTGAATGGACTGAAAAATGTGAGGAGAGCTTTTAAAAGCTCAAGACTCTCTTGACCACATCACCTATTCTAGCACTACCGGTGGAAGGTAAGGATTCTATTATTTATTGTGATGCTTCACATTCGGGTTTGGGTGCGGTGTTGATGCAGGATAAGAATGTCATAGCTTATGCATCGCGGCAGTTGAAGGTGCATGAGAGGAATTATCCAACACATGATTTGGAGTTGGCAGCGGTAATGTTTGCTCTTAAGATCTGGTGACATTATCTTTATTGTGTTAAGTGCGAGGTGTTTACTGATCATCGTAGTTTCCAGCATGTGTTCACTTAAAAGGATCTGAATTTGAGACATCAAAGGTGGATGGAGTTACTCAAGGATTATGATGCGACCATTTAATACCATCTGAGTAAGGATAATGTAGTGGCGGACGCTTTGAGTCGATAAACGGTGAGTATGGGTAGTCTAGCTTGCTTTAGTGTACCCAAGCGACCTTTGGCTATGAAAATTCAGACATTGGAGTCTAAGTTCGTGAAGTTAGACATCTCAGAGAAAGGTGGGGTATTAACTAGAATTGAAGTAAGGGCCACGTTCATTGAAGAGATCAAGGCCAAACAGTTTGAGGATGAAAATTTGAATGAACTTAAGAAAAATGCTGCGATTGGTAAAGCACAAAAGACCACTCTTGATGCGGAAGGTGTGCTCAGTTTTAAGGAAGGATTTGTGTTCCTCGATTTGATGACTTGATTCAGAAATTGTTGACAGAATCTCATGGTTCGCGATATTCCATTCATCCGGGTGTGACCAAAATGTACCGAGATTTGAAGCGAATTTATTGGTGGCCAGGCATGAAGAAAGATATATCGGTGTTTGCGGCTAAGTGTCAAAATTGCCAACAAGTAAAGTATGAACATCAAAGACCTGCATGCTTGCTTTAGAGAATGCCAATTCCGGAATGAAAGTGGAAAAGGATAGCCATGGATTTTGTGGTTGGTCTTCCCAACACTTTGGGGAAGTTTGATTCTATTTGCGTAGTGGTTGATAGATTGACTAAATCAGCCCATTTTATTCCGATCAGAATAGATTATAATGTTGAACAATTAGCTAAGGTTTATGTTAAAGAGATAGTGAGGTTGCATGGGGTACCCCTTTCTATTATCTCAAACCGTGGTACACAATTTACCTCCGAGTTTTGAAGGAAGTTACATGATGAATTGGGCACATAACTCACTTTTAGTACAAAATTCGACAGACAATCAGAGAGGACTATCCAAGTGTTAGAAGACATGTTGAGGGCATGTGTGATTGATCTTGGAGGACATTGGGATAAGTTCCTACCGTTGTGTGAGTTCTCCTATAATAATAGTTATCACTCCAGCATTGATATGGCACCATTTGAGGCATTTTATGGGAAGGGATGTAGATCACTCATAGGATAGTTCGAGGCTGGAGATGTGAAACCTTTGGGGGTTGATTTAGTGAAGGATGCTCAAGATAAGGTGAGAAGCATCCAAACTAAGCTTTTAGCGGCCCAGAGTAGGCAAAAGAAGTATACAGACCATAAGGTACGACACATGGCATTTTAGACTGGTGAGAATGTTCTTCTTAAGGTGTCACCCATTAAAGCGGTGATGAGATTTGGCAAGAAGGGCAAGCTAAGTCTGCGATACATTGGTCCATTTGAGGTTCTTGAATGTGTAGGGCCAGTGACTTATAAATTGGCTTTACCTCATAATCTATCGGGAGTTCATTTAGTATTTCATTTGTTCATATTGAAGAGGTATCATGGTGACGGGTATTACATCATAAAACGGGACTCAATTGTGTTAGACAAAGACCTTCAGTATGAGGAGGAACCGGTTGCAATTCTTGATCGTGATGTTCGGAAGCTAAGGACCAAGGAGATTAAGTCCGTGAATGTTCAATGGAAGCATTCCCCAGTTGAGGAAGCTACTTAGGAAACGTCGGCTATCCCCGACAGTGGCGTCATTTTGATTTCACGTATCAGGACACTTCATCCAATACTAAGTGTCAACGGTCGTTAGTCAGTAATATAACCCAACTACGTGAGTTGGGGTCGAATCCCACAGAGAGTAGTTTTTTCTTCAAATTCAATGATGAAAATATGACGACAATCTCTTCAATTGGGCACATGTTACACTTTTTTTGTTTTAGTTTCAAGTACCAAATTTCGATTATCACTCCAATTTCACACTACATCACAAAACGATCAAATAGTAAAGTAGAACTTGGGGTATTGACCAACAAATTGTCAAATTTTACTTTAGTGAGTGAATGTTGATGCTCACAATAGGATAATTTGTCGTGGGTAGGTCGGACTTTATGTAAAGTAACTTTCTCTCGAATAATTACCTTTTCTATGCCAAATTCTCTAGAACTTCAACACTAATCGGAAGATGCCCAACCCTTTTGTCCTCATCAAATCCACTCTCTCGAGCTGGATCCAAAGGATAGATCCCATGTTTCACTCTCTCAAGCTGAAATCATGGTAACCCACTACTAAGGATGCTAAGTTTGCTACTTTGGCTCTGCACCTTTCTCTCGAGCAAGAACACAACACTGAACTTGTCACGCTAACGATGCAAGACGATCTCAAAACACAACAACAACTCAGACCCACTTCAAATTAACCCCATTATTCACAATTCAATGACACCCACTTAGTGAAACTTAACAATTGGCTTCATAGTCAAAACCCCAAGAGAAGGGTTTTAGCCACTCATAGCAAAAATAAGAAAATCAACATCTACCATGTTTTCCACAGCTGGGTAATTGAAATTCAAAAGTTAGAAATTACTAAAATCCTCTCTATTACAAAATCTCAATCAAGAATCTAGCTAAAATCCCTTGAAAAACTACTATGGTAATGTTTTTGCTCTCATTTTCTATCTCTCACTTTTTCTGAATGCCTCTATCTCTCTAGCCAAAATTAATTTAAACAAGTCTGACGTGTCACTGTTTAAGACCACTCGGCGAGGTAAGTCGAGCTTCACTGATAGATCGACGACTCATCGATTGTTCTTCATCTCGCCTTCATTTTTCACTTCTTCTTAGTCTGGCTACTGTAACTTTAGGCGATCTAGATCAGGATCGGCGAATAATTATGTGATTCACCCTTTTTCCTTAGATCTCGCTCATCAGCACTTGTTTGAATCTTCTTCAGCACTTTTGGCGACCTGGTTGTCCTTCGCCGAATAGATCGGCGACACACCGAATGGAACTGTTGCTCGCCGAAATTACCCCCATTTTAGCTCCAACATTCTGTAACTTTAGGCGGTATCGTGGCAATTTGGCGATTCACTAAGTGACATCGACGATCATCAGGTCTTCATTTCTTCATTCCTTTAGCTTGCTTTGTTCCTTTTTGCACATTAGTGTCCATGCATCGTTCATAAATCCAAATACCTGAAAATCGGGGATTTTACATCATTCATTAGCACAAAACATGCAATTGAGGACACTAAATCTATTAAAATAAAGCCCTAAATGAGTCCAAGTCATGGACTCATCAACACCCTAACTTAAACTTTTTCTTGTCCTCAAGTAAAACTCAAGTTCAACACTTCAAAAAGGATGTCTCAAACAGTGATACACAAGACTCAATCATGAATGCACACAAAAATACTCAACTTACTCATGCAAGGATCAATTTTTCCACTCAAAGATTCAAGTTGTGACTCACCACTATCTAAGATTCTCATGTTCACAATACTTGCTTCAAATGCAAGTTCAAGCTCAACAAAGGTACTCAAATGCCCTCACATAAAAAATGATTCCATATTCACACAGAATGGAGGCTTGTAACGGGGCTGAGTGCAAATGTATGGTCATTTCGGCTCACTGACTGCAATCCTCATGAAATGTGGTGTGAACAATACTTTCTGTCATTTTCTTTATCATTCTCATTCATGCTCACAAGTCACCCCATTATTCATCTTCCATGGATTGTTGGATACCTCATTTTCTTTGCATTTTCACAACTTTATTCCACAACTTTCTCGTTCTTTTCCTTTTTCATTCATTTTTTCTTTTTCTCTTTTTTTTATATGAAGGGGTTCCATTTTTCTCAAACCATGGGTCAAGGGGACTTTCTTGCACTTCTTGATTTACCTTCTCTTTTCACTACACCCCCAACTTAGGTTTTTTGCCTAAGTTGGCTATTCACACAAACCACAAGTCATGAGGATTATGGGTAATAGATCAAGAAAGGTCACAATTTCATCAAGTCTCTTCCAAGAAAGGGTTAAGGCTCAAAGGGTGTTCAAACGGAGTTCACACACTCACAAGGTAGGCCACAACAGAGGTATCATGTCAAATTGTTTCACACTCTTCAAAATTGCCTAAGATCATATCAAGAGATTGAATCACTTAGTCAACTGGACCAACAAGGTAAATCCTAGGTGTCATCACACATGGTTCATGGTAAGCTCATCATACACAAGGCATTAACACTAATGTTAAACAAGACTCCACACTTTTGCTAGTGTGCAATGTTCATCACAAGATACTCAATTTAATACTTGGCTAGTCACAACAAGATGCAAAAAGTTCACATATTGTCTATGCAACTTCATTTGGCCTCATCGTAGCCGCATATTCATTTTTGTTCGATTATGAGCACTATTTAAGTCATCGATATTGATCACAACCGATACTCAAATTTCCAAGAGAACAACCACATTCAAACACAAACAAGAGAGGTGGCACAATGAGGAGGGGGTTCACAGACCACTTGCCACTCCCCTCCAAAAGCATTCAACATTGTCCTCAATGTGGTTAAAGAATGGGCATTACCGTAAATAAGACAAAATAAGAATAATAAAGAAAAACTAACAAGAACTGATAACATTCTAGTGTGTAGACAAGCAGAACAAGGTAACAAAGAGTCTTCACTAAGCGCCCAGTTGACGAGAGAGTGAACCGGTTGCAGAATGCTTCGGCGATGAGCCCAATGATCTTTCGATCACCCTGGTAGGGCAATTTTGATTTCACGTATCGGAACACTTCATCCAATACTAAGTGCCAACGATCGTAGTCAGAAATATAACCCAACTAAGTGAGTTGGGGTCAAATCCCACAGGGAGTGGTACGTATTTGAGAATCAATAGAAAAACATGAATATGTTCAAGTCAATCATAGGTAAAAACATTTATGAATAAAAGAATGGTTCATGTTTGGGGTGACACAAGTATCAAATAACAGGGAATTTGAGTTCAACTATCAGCTACAATAACAAATGACACGAAAATAACAAATATGGAGACGGGTTCTTGGGATGTGATTGGATTATGGGCTAAGGTAGACAAATGGGTGATTGCAATTAATAGTGAATAGCTGTAAATCAGTGAATAAGCTAGACTTTAGTGAGGATAAACTTTCTCTCGAACAATTTACCCCGAATCAAATTGGTTTCTCTCGAACACCAATAAGCAACAATTAAGAACAACCTACACTTTAGTCCATTCAGTCTCTCGAGCTAAATGTGTGGAAAAGGGTTTATGGTTCACTCTCTCGAGCTGAACCCATAACAACCCAATACCCACAGACCATCAAATCAATAATATTGGTTTTTAAACCTCTCTCTCTCAAGCAAGCCAAAAACATGAAGGTAGAGTTGTATTTGCAACTATAACCCTTTATATTAAGCAACAATTACTAAATGAAATCACTTTTAAATAACATTTACACTATCAATTAACAATACCCAACAACTAAATCAACCCATAATCACATAATCATACCCTAAGAATTGGGGTTTTAGCTAGACATCATAAAAAGATAGAAATCGTTACCAAATTGTGTTTCCATCAACTGGGTACGATTAATATTGTCTTTACAGAGGTCTAAAATGAAGAATCTTCAACACCCACTTCCAATTTCTCAGAAATGGAAATCTTCAGATCTTCAAAGCTAAGGAAATATTGTCTCAATACTCAGTTCTAAGCTCTCAAACTTCAAAACTGAACGATAATGAAAATTATTGAATGCTTCCTATTAAACTAAGAATATAAAAATGTATTTATAGTCGCCAAAAATGTGCTGCAAAGGACCATTCGGTGCAATAAATCAGGATCGCCGAACAATTCTGTGGTTCTCCCTTTTTCCTTGTATCTCGTCCATCAACACTTGTTTGAATCTTCCTCAACATTTTTGGCAACCTGGTTGTCCTTCGCCGAATAGATCGACGACACACCGAATTAAATCGTTGCTCGCCGAAATTACCCTTATTTTAGCTCCAACATTCTGTAACTTTAGGCGGTATCGTGGCAATTTGGCGATTGTTGATATGTCCATGGTTTGAACTCATTTGGGGCTTTATTTTAATAGATTTAGTGTCCTCAAATGCATATTTTGTGCCAATAACTGATGTAAATCATTGATTTTCAGGTATTTGGATTAAGGAACAAAGCATGGACACTAATGAGCCAAAAGGAACATTGCAGCTGAAAGAACGAAAAAAAGAAGGTCTGAGGATCGCCTAAACCATTGGGCGAGTCGCCCAATGGCCATGGTCTCGCTTAATGTTCCAGTATGCCAATCCTTGAAGGAGAAAATCAAGTCGGCAATAGAAAGGAGTAGCCGGCGAGTCGCCGAACGGTTCCGCAATGTAGTGCTATATCGCCCAAAGTTACAGAGCTTGAAGTTGCTGAAGGTCAAAGCAAAAGGGTGATGGAACTGACCAAAGGGCGAACCACCGAGTGGATCGGCGATCCCGACTTATTACGCCGAATGGTCCTTCGCAGCACATTTTTGGCGACTATAAATACGTTTTTAAATTCTTAGTTTAATAGGAAGCATTCAATAGTTTTCATTGTTGTTCAGTTTTGAAGTTTGAGAGCTTAGAACTGAGTATTGAGACAATATTTCCTTAGCTTTGAAGATTTGAAGATTTCCATTTCTGAGAAATTGGAAGTGGGTGTTGAAGATTCTTCATCTTAGACCTCTGTAAAGACAATATTAAGTGTACCCAGTTGATGGAAACACAATTTGGTAACGATTTCTATCTTTTTATGATGTCTAGCTAAAACCCCAATTCTTAGGGTATGATTATGTGATTATGGGTTGGTTTAGCTACTGGGTATTGTTAATTGATAGTGTAAATGCTATTTAAAAGTGATTTCATTCAGTAATTGTGGTTTAATCTAAAGGGTTATAGTTGCAAATGCAACTCTACCTTCGTGTTTTTGGCTTGCTCGAGAGAGAGGTTTAAAAACCAAGATTACTGATTTGATGGTCTGTGGGTATTGGGTTGTCATGAGTTCAGCTCGAGAGAGTGAATCATAAACCCTTTTCCACACATTTAGCTCGAGAGACTGAATGGACTAAAGTGTAGGTTGTTCTTAATTGCTGCTTATTGGTGTTTGAGAGAAACCAATTTGATTCGGGATAAATTGTTCGAGAGAAATTTTCCCCCCACTAAAGTTTAGTTTATTCAATGATTTACAGCCTGTCATTATTAATTACAATCACCTATTTGTCTACCTTAGCCCATAATCCAATCACATCCTAAGAACCCATCTTCATATTTTTTATTCTCGTGTTATTTTTTGTTGTAACTGATAGTTGAACCCAAATCCCCTGTTATTTGACACTTGTGTCACCCCAAACTTTAACCATGCTTTTATTCGTAAGTGTTTTTACTTATGATTGACTTGCACACATTCATGTTTTTCTATTGATTCTCAAATACGTATCACTCCCTGTGGGATTCAACCCCAACTCACTCAGTTGGATTATCTTACTGACTAATGATCGTTGGCACTTAGTATTGGATGAAGTGTCTTGATACGTGAAATCAGACATGCGAGATAAGTATCCCTAATTGTTCATCGATTCAGGTACTACTCAATTCCTTCTTTAGCCTATTCTTTCTAAGTTTGTCACTCGGGAACGAGTGATGGTGTAAATTGGTATCTATTGTACCGACCGGTTCCCGTCGTTATAGAAAAGCCAACGGGAAAAAGGAAAAATTTTTGGGCCAGAAAACTTTTTCGTAGTAACTTGGAATTTTCCAACCTAGTCCAAATTTGGACAAAATTGGAGTCAGTGAGGTCTAGAGAAATCTGGTAACAATTAGGAGATCTAATTATGAATTCAATCATATGAATAGATATCTAGGATGTGAAAGAACCCGTACGACTTTACAGAATTGAATACGGGCGTGTAGAACTCCCGAAATTGATCTTAGCGTGAACGGGTATTTATGAGTGTCGTGGGATGAAGGTGTGTTGTGAAATGGGGGTTTGAGACTCTAATTACGACGTTGTCTCCGCGTATGCCACTAGGGTGAGATTTATTTCGCCAAGGCGTGGCTGCTGTAGCGGGGTGAGGACCGCTGTGGCGAGCTAGTCGCGAATTAAGTCAGAAATAAACCTCAAAATCATTTTATTCTACAAGTTTCGACTTTGAGAGCTAGTAGATGACCCCAGGTGCTTTCTTGACAGTTTTCCACCATTTTTGAGGCTAAAGGTAAGGTTTTCACTCTCCGAATCCGTTTTTCAATCGGTAAAACTTAGTTTCTTGGGTGATTATTGTTGGGGAAGGGTTTCAGAACTGTTTGGATGGTGGGAAATGCCCTAATTTGGATAATGGAATCAAGGGTTTGATCTAGGGTTGATAGTGTTGACTTTAATTCGGGTAATTAGACATTGTTTATTGATTCCCGTGTTATTATGATTGTTTGTAGACCAAGAACAAGCGAAAAGAATCCGGAAAGGGAAAGATCAAGTTTCTTAGAGGATTCAAGCTTTGTTCGAGGTATGTGATGGTTAGGATTTCATGTTGTGTGATGTATGTTTGTTCTTGCTTCATTATAATACGTGTATGTTTGCGAATGTTGCATTATTGATCACACTATTCATAAATGAGGATGATTGAATAATTGTATGCCTTGAAATCATGACTTAATGGTATGATTATGAGAAAATACTTGTGATTGTGATTATGACTTGTTGAATGGATCAGGTATTCCGTTCTGACACACTAACTTGGATCGGTTGCCACGTTATGACATAAATATGGGATCGGTTGCCACGTTCTGGCATAAACATTGGATCGGGTACCACTAACCGGTACACTAACAGTTTCGGTTTGGGTTCCATGAGAGGACCATTGACTTGACATAAGTGTATATCTTGAAAATTGTGAACTTGATTGTTTTTCGTAATGGTATTGATATTTTATATGTTTGGTGTATGCATGTTATTATTATGTTGTATTGGCTTATGCATGTTGCACTTAGTGGGATAGCCGCATGATCCTACCAGTACACTGTAGTTGTGTACTGATATTGCACTTGGTCTTTCTTTGTTGAGTACAGGGCATCTTTCGGTGGCTATTGACAGGCCTCGCTTAAAAGATCCGTGATCGTTTCGAATTCAAGGGTGAGCCAGTTCTTCCGGGCTGCCATGAGTTCTCTTTCTGTTTATGCCATATTTTCGGACTTAGACTAGTTCCTTAGATTCCTTATGTTTAGTATGTGGTTGTACCCCTTCTTGTTTAGACTTATGATTGAACCTTAGATGTTTTGGTACATTGACTTTCAAGTTCTAGGCTGCGCATTGCTTTGTTAGACTTTTGGAGTTTATGAGAACTCTATTTCTTTTCCTTAGCATTTAAACCTACTTCCGTATCTTTAAATGTCTTAATTTTGGTTGAGTTGTTAGTTTGAATTATAGTAGTGGTTCTCCCACCGGAGGGTTAGTGTGGGTGTCAATCACGACGGTCTGAGTTGTGACACCGCTCCCCTCTCGAATTATTTTAAAGTGTAATAAACACACCCTAAAACCTCTATAATCACTCACATGAAGGGAGGTGTCTTACACTCGCCTCCACATCATCCTTACGTCAGTGCCACATCATCAAATTGCTAGGTTTTTAAAAAAAATTAAAAAAATCATGTTATTTAATTCATTCTTCTTCATTACTATCACTACACCCACCATAACCACTAAAACACTCTATTTCCACCATTAAAACTCATAACAATCACCATGAAAATTGTAACCCACCACCAAATTCATTCTTTCTCCACCACCAGATTCAATGTCTACTATCAAACTCATTTTTTTACCGCCAACTATTTCTCACTCAAATATTATTTGGGCAAGATGAAGTAAAGGACAATCGAAGTTGAAAGAAATGAAAAGAAGATGGTGTATTATTACAACGGAGAATCAAAGAGAAACTAAAATGGGTTGGGGTGCTATATTGATGGAAAACTAAAGCGGGGAGGGTTTCTATATCGATGGGCGGAGAGCTGAAGTAGGGGGTGGAGTGCTATATCTACGAACGGAGAACTGAAATGGGGGTGGGGGAATTGGGATATGACATCGATAATTGAGGAGGAGAGGATAATTAAAAATATTTTTTTTAAAAAGTTTTAATTTAAATGGTACTCATGATATGTAGCTTATTTTAAATCTCTAATATACAAACTTGTTTTCCTAATTAGTGAATTTCATGTCAAGTATTTGAGTAAAAAATTAAAATAAAATGAAAATTTCTTTCGATATTATACAAATTGATGAAAAATATTGAAAAAAATCCACCGGCAATTTAAGTATGTTGTGAAAAAATTAATTGTATTTCTAAAAATGATAAAATTTGACTCTATTTTACAACGAAAAATAGAAATTTAATTAAAAAGATGTCAACTTAAATCTTAATGTTAATTCATTATGTGTACTAATTAATTGTGAAAATGTGCAATTGAAAATGGACACATGTCTATATAGTTAGATTTTAATACTTTTTTTTGTCTCTCACATGCCTCCAAGAGAGTGAGCACACTCTTTGTGCCACCTCAGCATCGAAGGGTATATCTATTACACTTTAAAACAATTCAGGGGGGGTAATAGGACCCATATATACTTAAGGTGTGTCACTGGGATTTCGTTCATAGTTGAAGGGGGTACTTATGTCTTATCCTGAGATAAAAATGATTTTTTGAAGAAGAAAGAAGAAAGAAAGAAAAAAAATAAAAAGGGAAAAAGGTTAAAATAATAAGAAAATATATTTTATAATAAAATACTTGTAAAAATAAAATTATATTAGTTATTTTAGGTTGCTCACTCTCTTTGAGAGAGTGCACACACTCTCTATTTCAGGTGGACAAAAGATGATGTAATAATATTAGTTTGAGATTGTTTAGTGGGTAATAGGACGCCAACATATTTAAGTTGTCTTCTTGAAAATTTGGGACAAATTCAGGTGTCACTTTATGTCGTTTGTATGATATGTGAATTTGTATTCATTAGGGTTTTCACTTTTCATGTTTGGATTTGTATAATGACATTTGTATTTTCTTTATTAGTTTGTATTCATTCTAATAGGTATACCAAATGGATTTGTAGTTATTTAAGAAGCATATTTGTATCCATATACTTATTTAAACTCATGTTCATTTAGAAATGATACACCATTGGTTTGTATATATTTCAAAAACATATATTCTTTATTAAAATTTCAACAATATTTGTATTTCAGTCATCAAAATATACAAATTTACTATCATAGTAACAATCAAAATTTGTATTTAAAAAAAATTATATTTCATGACCAAAAATATATTTCTTATCTGTTATGTTCTAAAAATATATTATATTCAATGTCTAATTTATTGAACATCTACTAAATAGGATTTCAAATTATTTTGTATTCCAAAGCATCCAACATACAAAAATCAAAACAATTCAATTATTCACTGTTTGTATCCCAAACAGATCACAGATTGAAAAATGTATTATTTTACTTTAAAATATGATCGATGATTCTGTACTTTCATCTCCTTTTGGTTCTTCTGCATGTGAGAAAGATGAAAAAATACTTCAATTCATTGAAGAGATAACTAGAATTGTTGATGCCGTCCAACAAAGTGTCTTGTATGAGATATTACCCGAAACTTCTAAATTGTATACCTCATTGACCGTCTAACCTTTAAATCCAATATTCGGATAGTAACTTATGAAGATATTCAGGTGAAGATCCAACATAAAAAATTCGATCCAGATCCATTTTTGAATAACTTTTTAAATAGCCATTTTCGAATCATTTCCAAACAAATTAAAGAATACCTGATAGTTTTTATATTTCACTGACAATCTCGAAGTTCAACGAAATCACTTTGAATTCTCAATTGATTATTTCAAAATTTTCTTCCTTAATGGAAACAATCGCAAATCAATCAATATGGAATAATAAAAGAAATCGTGAGAGAGAGAAAGAGAAAGGATAGAATTTGGGTAAAAAAATTATAAAGAGAAAAGTGGGTAATGAGGTTTTTTATTTTTTTTCTTTCACCCGTAATGGAGTAAAAAAGTGGGTCCAAATTGAGAAATAAAAGGAAGGTAGGATACATTTTATTTGCTAAAATATTGATATTTTGACATTTTTAATAATTATTTTAAAGTGTAGATGTTTTTAATAATTATTAGGGATTTTGACTAATTAGCTAATTTATCCTAAAATTATTGTCTGGTTACTTATATTTGGACTCATTTTGACACCCCTACCATTTATTACTTTCTTTGTATTAAATTTATTTATCTTACTTTTTTTAGTTGGTTATATATTTAAAAATTATATAAAAAATATTATATATTACAATAATAAATAATTTAAAATATTAAAAAATAATACAAACAATTTATTTGTTTCTCCAAACTCTATCAACGTCACATAAATTAGGATAAAAAATTACACTATATGTAAAAATATACGTAAAAAGTACTACAGATTAATAAATTAAAATATTTAAAATCTATATAGAAATTTGATTGACTCTTCAAATTTTATCTATACCATATAAATTGGAATAAAAATAATAACATACATTATTTAAAATTGATGTAAAAATTATTATATGCCACAATAAGAAAAAACCTAAAATATTTTAATTTTTTTTGATTGACTCTTCAAATTTCATCCATATCATATAATATACGAAAAATGGCCAAAAATACCCTTAGACTATTCGAAAAGGTTTACATATACCCTTCATTCACCTATTGGGTTAAAAATACCCCTTCATCAACCTTTTTGATCCATTTTTACCCTTAAAACTAACAACCTTTTATTTTCTTAATTATTGTATTATTATTAATTAGGCAAAAGGGTCCAGTGGACCCTTGTACTTGTTTACGTTTGTATTATGAACCCTTCTACTTAACGTTTTATCAACTGAACCCTTAAACTTAATAAATCAGGATATATTGAACCCCTTTGACCGTTGACCAAGCATATGTGGCATTAAAATGACTGAGTTGGCAAGAGTGTGTGATTACATTCGCGTGTAAGCAAGTAAACATCATATCTGAATTAAAAAGAGTTATTAAAATTACAAAAAAAAAAAAAAAAAAATTTAACAAAAAAAAACATCTTCTTCTTCCCCATTTCACCTTTTTTCAGATAACCCAATCCCTGCCCCTAATCCCTTATCTCTTTCTTCTCTATACTTTAGCAGAGATCTTGACACTAATCCATTTTTCGCTAGTACGGGAGGCGGCGAGGAGGTTCGTTGGTGGCCGAAGAGAATCGAGAGGAGAGGCAGTCTTGGTTTGCTGGTGGTGCGGTGAAAGGAAGATAATGGAGGAGACGAGGTGGGTGAGGGTGAGAGGAGTTGGTCACGACGGCGAAAAGGCTTGCCGTCCAAAGTTGGTAATGCGGCGACCTAGGGTTGCTGATTTTGTGAGATTGAAAAAGGAGGTAAGGAAAATGGTAAGTGTGTGCGGCGGAGATAGAGACGTGTGTGTGTGAGAGAGAATAGACTGTGCTAGCAAGAAGAGTTGCGGCGACGACTTTCTAATCTGGTGGCTTGAGGCTATTTCATGGCGGAAATAGGTTGGGGAGAAGAAGATGGCGGGTGATTTGGTGCCTGGAATCCCAAATTTTATTTTAATGAATAAATTAAAATTTTATTATTTTTCCTTTTATTCAATATTTTTGATTAATAATTAAAAAATATAGGTAATGGAGATAATTATGACATGTCATTGATTTATGTGACATGAATTTGACATGTCATCTATTTATGGGGGAGTGAATTACACACATGGTAGGAGGGGTTTAAAAAACTTATTATGATTGACTTTAAGGGTTCAGTTGGTAAGTAGTTAAGTAGAAGGATCTACAATACAAACTCAAACAAGTATAAGAGTTCACCAGACTATTTCGCCTATTAATTATTATGTGACATCTTTCTATTAGATAAATTTAAATTTCAACCCATAAAATTCTCTTCTACCCGCCGTGACCCATATCCACATTTCTTAACCTAGACCCAATTAAAAGATGCATCAGATGATCCTATCTCTCCCCCTTAAATTTAATAACCTATTTTCTCTTCCCTTTTAAAGTCTAATGAGATGCATATTCATATTTGAAGTTCAAATCTATGTTTTCACAGCCAAGTCAATCTATGAAAATCTAATTAGATGCACAAGTTGGAGCTGTTGGTGAAAAGCTTCAAACTAAACTACTTTTGTGTGTATTGATGGTACGATCTGTATACTGTATGAAGTAGAATACTTTTTAATGTATCTGCAGAGGCTCAAGTATTTTTGCAGTGGATAATTAAGCTAGTAAAAAATAAGGAAATACGGTCTTTTTCTTTTAAGCACTAACAATTCTCATGTTGGGAATGATTGATGGGTCATGTTTAATACTAGCTACATTTAATTTACACAGTGTAATCGATAAAAATAGACGTTAAACTCTACTATAAACTGATACCAATAGCTGCAACTGTTGAAATCTGATGGGTGTTTTATTTCTGATGGATGTTTTATTTGGATTTGGGTTAAGAAATGTGGATACGGATCGGGGCGGGTCGGAGAAAATCTGATGGGTTGTAATTTAAATTTATCCAATAGAAAGATGTCACATAATTAATAATAATAATAATAATAATAATAATAATATTTTAAAAAGAAAAAGTTGTTGTTTTAAGGGTAAAAATGAACCAAAAAGGTGGATTGAGGGGTAATTTTAAACCAATAGGTGAATATGGGATATATTTAAATCTTTTCGGATAGTTTAGGGGTATTTTTGTCCTTTTCCGTATAAATTGTGACAAAAAAGTACTCCATCCGTTCCTTTTTATATGTCATCCATTTCTATAAATAGTTGGTCCATAATACTTGTCATTCCATAAAATCAATGCATAAATTACCATATTATTCTTTTTTTACCCTTGAAAATATACATTGGACTAACTTAGAAAAGCTAAGTGAATGATTCATGTTCATTGGTTAAATTAATTAATCAAAATAAATTAATTAATATTCATTGATTGAAAACTTGAATTCCAAAATAATTAAATAAGGGTAGTAACCTTACTTAGTTTCTTAATACACATGAAATCCAAAATGGTGACACATAAATAGAAACGGAGGAAGTAATATAGATACGCCCCACCAGTGTCATACACCTGAACATGTATAGCCTCTATGTAATTATAAGCAATAAGGGGCTGTTTGGTTAGTAGTTAGAGGTATGCAGGTATTAGCTATGCAGAGTTTAGTTATGCAGGTATTAGTTATGCATGTATTGGTTATACAGGATTTAGTTATGTTGGGTTTAATTATGCGGGTATTAGCTATGCGGATATTAGTTATGTAGGTATTATTTAGTTATGTAGAGATTACAATACATGAATTATTAACTATTGAATATTAAACTTGCTGTAAATTATTAATATATATTATTTACAAAATAATAATACATGCTAATAAAATGTGGAATATATTGAATAATATATAATGCTAATATTTGATTAGCATATGTACCGTCAAAAAATATACAATCAAATTTCTAATACTAAAAAGATATTCATATTTGCATAAATAAATAAAAGCTGTAAGTATATAAAAAGAAATAAAAATGGTCTATATATAAAAAGATATAAAAACAACAAACGTAGATAGGAAAGCAACAAAGTTTCCAATAAAAAAAATAAAAAAACAAAAGAAATGAAAATGGTCTATATATAAAAATAAAAGGGATAATGCATAAGTACCCCTCCAGCCTATGCCCGAAATCCCAGAGACACACCTAACCTTTACTAAGGTCCTATTACCCCCCCGAACTTATTTTATATGTAATATTCTACCCCTTTTTGGCCTACGTGGCACTATCTTGTGGG